>PVJC01006903.1:0-44296 GCA_004026665.1 Murina feae | reverse complement strand
ATATGCCCAGGTGGGGGCATGCAGGAGGCAGCCCATCAATGATTCTCTCTCATCATTGATGTTTCTATCTCTCTCTCTCTCTTCCTGCCTCTCTGAAGTCAATAAATATGCATATTTAAAAAAATTAGGCAATCTCAGAAATCCAAACAATACAAAAATATAAAATATCAAAACTTATTTACATTCTCCTGATAACCACTGTTAACATTTTGGATATTATTCAAGACATTTATCTATGTAATTATATAATTTTACACAAATAAAATTACACTGTTTATAATCTACTTTCCCCCATTCTACTGACAATTTCATTAATATTGGATTATTCATTTCTTCTATTATCAACCTTTTAAAAATATTTTTATTACTTTTCAGAGAGAGAGAGAAAGGTAGAGGGAGTAAGAGAAACATCTATAAAAGAGAACCATTGAGCAACTGCCTCCAGCAATGCCCCGTACTGAGGACCAACAGCCTGGGCACCAGTCAGGTAAGTGCCCTGACTGGGAAAACTAGTAGAAACAGCAACTCTTCCATGCAAGGGATGCCACCCAACTCACTGAGCACACTGGCCAGGGCACCTATCACCTATAATCAACCTTTAAACATTTCCCAAACTACACTTAAATATCAGTATTTTTACAATTACTGTTGAGACAATGTCTTTTTCTGTTTCCTGGATGGTTGTCAATAGTTGTTCTTGCATTTTGCTCATTTTTCCACTCTTTCCCCCTCGCTCTTAGTTGATTTTTTAACTTTGGGAATGCTCTCCAATTTTTTTAAAAATATATTTTATTAATTTTAGAGAGGAAGGTAGAGGGAGAGATAGAAAAACATCAATGATGAGAGAGAATCATTGATTGGCTGCCTCCTGCACGACCCCTACTGGGGATCAAGCCACAACCCAAGCATGTGCCCTTGCGCGAAATCGACCCTGGGACCCTTCAGTCCATAGGCCAATGCTCTATCCATTGAGCCAAACCAGCTAGGGCTCCAATTTTTTTTTTTTTTTATTGATTTGTTTGTTCCTTTACTGTTGAGGGGAATCCAATGGTTTTTGAAGAAAATATTTGTTAAGGTATAGTTGGCATGAATTCTGGAATCTAAAAACTTCTTTAAAATCAAGCTCTGTCTTTTTCTAGCTGTGTAACCTGTGGAAAGTTAGTTAATATATTTGGACCTCAAACACATCACCTGTAAAAAAATATATATTATAGCCTCTGAATTTCAGGATTCCTGTGAAATTGTATTTCATCATGAGGAAAAGGACCCAGCATCTTGTGCTTAGTTTTGTCATATAAAAACAAATCCGGACTTAGAAAGACGGCTGCAATAGGGAGAACATTCCAATCTCAAAAATAAATAACGAGCTCAAAATCAAACAGAAGCCCTGGCCGGTTTGGCTCATTGGATAGAGCTTCTGCCTGTGGACTGAAGGGTCCTGGTTTGATTCCTGGGTTGTGGGGTCATCCCTAGTAGGAGGTGTGCAGGAAGCAGCCAATCAATGTTTCTCTCTCATCATTGATGTTTCTATCTCTCTCCCTCTCCCTTTCTCTCTGAAATCAATAAAAACACATTTTTTAAAAATCAAACTAAAGGAGGGACAAGCGGAGATAAGCAGAATCTTTGAAGGGTATTGGACCCCAGTGGGGTCGGATAGGGCAGTGTCCCCAGGAAAAACTGACCAGGAGGCATATTTCATTTGTGTAGTGTTTGCTCAGTTTTGGAGACAAACAGGAGTTAGAGAAGCCTGACTAAAGTTTGGTCAAGATAAAGCAGACAGTAAAAAATGAGCAACTGCAAACACTTGGTTTGTTTTTACCAATTAAAAGCAAGCAGTGTCTCTTATTGGCATTAGACGGTGGACTCAAGAGAACAGGTCATTTGAAAGTTGATGAATTAATCTACAGAACACCACTGACACAGAGAGGGAACATAGCCAATCACATTCTGGAGACAGAAACTGTAGAACTACTTCATCCCACTTGTTACTACTCAAAGAAAAATTCCAATCCCAGTAGTGGAGGAAATTAAAAAGGGGAGAGGGGAAAGGAGAAGTACAATTTCTATACGCATCAAGTTATCTTTACGTTGAACTGAAGTTCCTTCCACCCTAGTCCCCCAGCCTAGGCAAACAGGGCTGCAGCCAACATTGGCAAAAGTTCACAGAATATGCAAATCACACCACCTCTCTACTACTGAGGACAAAGCCAGATAAATTAAGCTTCACAGACATTAGGGGAAGTTGAATAGATTTCAAGTGGATGGATGCGTCAGTCAAGTTGCTTAAAACTCACAACCTGCACACCTCCCCATGTGCCATGGCCCAGTGGTGGGCTGCTGGGCGTCCAGTGACCAACTGAACAACCCCAGTGTCCAGGTTTAGCAAGAGAAACTGGTTTTGGAGAAGAAAACATGATCATTACCAAGCTCTGCAAGTAGTCAACAAACATATATTGACACCTAATTGGAATGCTATTTCCCGGGAATTCAGAGATTAACCCGACAAGTTTCAGCCCCTTGGGGAAATCCCCAAGTTTTGGGAAATGGGTGTGTGTAAAGGAAACAGAAACTAAGATGCATCAGAATATACTCTAATGGCTAAAGTATTCAAGCGCTGCGGGATCTCCAAGCCTGGTGGGCCTGGACGACAGCAATCCTCTGACCAAGGTCTGGGGAAAGGGTCATCTACCTGAAAAAGGGACCCGATTCCGGTCGGGCACGGGCCGGGGTTGTGGGCTCAATGCCGGGTGTGGGGCGTGCAGGAGGCAGCCGATCAGCGATTCTCTCTCGTCATTGGGGTTTCTATCTTTCGCTCTCCCTTCCTCTCTGAAATCAATTATATGTAGATGATGATTGATAAATTGATAAGAGACAGAATCTCCAGAGTCTCACCTGTCCGGCGCCGGGGTGGCAAGTTCCTGAAGACTTAGACCGATTGCCCCACCCAGCTTCGTAAGTCCCAACGTTAGCTCCCTACAGGACCCCCATTTCTGAGCCCCACTTCTCCTTCCACCAACTCAGGGTATCACCACCTCAGGCGCCCCTCCCCCTCCCCCCACCTCAAGCCCCCTCTGCCGCCTCCCACGCCAGGTCTCCCCGCCTCAGGCCCCCTCCTCAGAGGGCTCTCCGCCTCAGGTCACCCCTCCCTGGGCGCCCCCGCCTCAGGTCCGTCCCCTCAGCCGCCTCTCTCGTCACGTCTCGCTTCTCCGCATTGGGTCCTCCCTGAGGCCCCCTGCTCACTGCCCGAGGGCGCCTTTTCTCAGGCCTGCGGTCACCGCCTCGGGTGGCCGTCCCCCAGCCCCTCCGCCCTCTAGCCCTGCTACCTCGGATGCGGTCCAGCAGTGCGGAATCCTCGATGCCATTGCGCTTCAGAAAGAGGCACACCTGCTCCGGGTCCCAGGTCTTGCAGTCTTCGGGTAGTTTGGGATCCGGGGACCTCTCCGCCGCTTGGAAATGGGTGTGCTGCGGCGTTCTCGGGCTGCTATCGCATCGGGGCCGCTTGGGGGGCTGGTCGGAGTCGGCTCTCTGCATGGCTACACACAGCGTCCGGCGCAGCACAGTCAAGAACCGCGGCTCTCAGCTCTCGCGCAGGCGTACTGACAGCCCGACGCTGGCAGCAAGTCCTTTTAGCGTTGCCAGCCTACTGGCCTTCTGCGCAGGCGCCCTGACAGCCCAGCCCTTTGGGGGCAAGACAGCCCAGCCAGTTCAGCCGCCGGTCCTGTGCGCAAGCGCAATGACCAGTCAGAGGTCCTGTACTGAGCCCTGGGCGTTTACCGCAAAACTGAGCCGCGAGAAGCGAAACTAAGGGTGGTGCTAATAAGGGCAGGAAGGAGAAAAGATTGTGCCCGCTACCCGTGGAAGTCAGGCCACCGTCCGTAGCAGGAGCTCTTGAGTTGAGGGTACCTTCCTCCAAACGAGTACTTACTGGTGTTTCAGATACACCAGACTGAAAAGAAACCTAGCCATCAAGGTTTCCAGCATCTTTCCGGTTAAGAGAAAAAATGGGCAAGAAGCTGAAATGAAAGACCCTGGAATGATTTCAAATTTGATGTGAAAATGACTTCTTGCATTTCACAAGTTCTACAGTATTGCTGGCCAGTGAGAGGGCTCTAACCATGATTAGGGGATGTCTATCCATGAACTCTTAGCCTATCTTCAGGTTTCCATACGGAAGCTGACTTCAAACCTGCTCTAAAAGAATCCTCAACCCCTCTCTCCATCCTAACCCCCTGCCCAGAAGAAAGGAAGGGGCCAATCTGATTACTTACAATTATCTTCAAGTACTTTTACTACCTGGTGGTAAAATGGCAGCCATCTACCTGAGAAAATGGCAGCCATCTCCCTTTCACTTTAGCCACTGGGACAGGACCCCAAGTTCCCTATAAATCCTGGCCCGTGTGATTAACTGGTAAAAGGACAACTACCACTGCTAAAGCCAGTACAACTTTATATCAACCCAGCCATAGACCCAGCTAGGGGATAAAGGATGAATGAGGCAAATAATCAAACAGTATGAAATAGCAGGCTAAAGATAAACAAAATACTCTTATAGAGCTTTAATGTGTGTCAGGCACTGTTGTAAGGGCTTTACAAATATTTATTCATTTAAATAGCACAATGACCTTAGGATATAAGGTAAAGAGAAAAAAGTAAATAATTTGCCAAAGATCACACAGCTAAAAAGTGATGAAACATAGAAGATTCAAACCCATGCAATATAGCCTGCTTCCAAAATCTTTGCTCTTAATCACTTTCCAACAATTGTTGGATAATGACAATTTTGATATAAACTTATTTTACATTAGTTAAATCAAAATTTTGAATGGCTTCCTTGTCCTGTAGACCTGTAGGGGAAAGTATAGAGAGATTTACTGGCCCTCAATCTGCACAGAAGGGCCAGGCCTGGAAAACCACACCCTTAAGCCCTAGAATAATTTGAGAAAAGACCAGTCAGTTGTCAAGACTTGTGAAACCAAAACAAGAAGGTAAAATAACAAATAACATACATCTGAAAGACTTACATTTTAACTTGGAAAGGCTGGTTTGAAAACTTGTATTTATAAGATTTGTGAGGAAATCTGCCCTGACAGCAAGTTTTCCTAGGCAGAAGGTGATATAAGCAGGGGATATAAACATTTAATCCCTGGGTTTGCTCAAAACCAATTACTTTTCAAACTTTTAATTTTCTATTTGTTTTTGTTTGTTGAGGAGTGTAATTTAATGCCATATTTATTGTTTCCCCTCCAATCCCCTACTTTCTAGGCTGGGTACTTGCTCAAGGGTACTTGCTCAAGGCCCCATGGACAAGTGACAGAACTGAATTTTAAAGCTTACTCCAAAACTTGGGCACTTTCTAGATTGCCAATTCATTTAACTCCACTTACAGTCCTGGTATTCCTATTCCATCCATACTCCACTATCTGGGAACAGATACTTACTAAAAACAGTCTCTGTGCTTGGGTCAGATTGAGAAAAATAAGTGCTTAAGTTCTACTGTGATCTCACCATGTTAAGACTAGAAAAGACTATACATTAATTTAATTTAAGGCCCATTGCTTGATGACCTTGAATACTCCAAGCAGTTGTTCCCTGCCCTTCCCCAACTACTTTCACCCACCCAGATGAACTAAGCAATTTTGTTTCTGGCAGCATTAACCTATGGTTTTACATCTCTCCCCAACTTCCTCTTCAACCAGTGCTGCTGGATCTCAATGCCACTCCTGGTCTCTTATCATTTCCTCTTCAACTTTTACTAAACCTAACTTCCTCAAGACATTTTTTTTTACCCCTTTGCCCAAATCCCAAAGCCAAGTGAAAATTCATTTTAAAAGAAGGTGCTTGCACGGCCCGTGTTGCTCAGTGGTTGAGCATAGACCCATGAACCAGGAAGTCATGATTCTAATCCCTGTCAGAGTCCATGTCCTTGTTATGGGCTCAACCCCCAGTAGGGGGCATGCAGGAGGCAGCTGTTCTATGATTCTCTCTCACAATTGATATTTCTATTCCTCTCTCCTGTTCCCTTCCCCTCTCTGAAATCAATTTTTAGAAACACATATTAAAACAAAAGAAAGTCCAGCTGGTGTTGCTCATTGTGGTTGAGCATCTAGTAAAAGAGTAATATTGAAATTGACCATTTCTACAGGATGCCTAAGCCATGCCCACCAGCCAATCAGAGCGGTTGAACACAAATTAACCCAGCCAAGATGGAGGCCAGCAGTCACAGAGTTAGAGTAAACAGAGGCTTCTGTTGCTCCAGGAGTAAACTGTCTGCCTAGGCAGCTGGGCTCTCTCGGCTCAGGACAACATAGTTGCAACATTGTTGCAATTATAGAAAACTCAGAGCTGAAACAAATAGCAGGCTTCCATTGCACCAGCAATGGAGGAAACTGTCTGCCTAGGCCGCAGCTGGGTGCATCTACTAAGGCAACATTCTTTCAACTATAGAAGCCACAGAGCTGAAGCAGACAGGAGGCTTCGTTACCTGCCTAGGCCTCGGCTTAAAGGAACAGTGTATCAATTATAGAAGATAAATAAACCCCAGAAACCTGCTTCCAGCCAGCCTTGCTGGGACATTGGGTCAATGGGAGCTGTGAGCAGCCTGAAAGGCTGAAAATGGCCCTCAACCCCGCACCCAGGCTGGCCATACCCCAGTGGGGTGAGGGTCCCCACTGGGGGGCTGTGGGCAGCCTGAAAACACCCCTCAGCTCCTCACCCAGGCTGGCCAGGTACCCCAGTAGGGACTCGAACTCTGAAGGGGCTGTGGGAAGCCTGAAAATGCCCCTCAGCTCCTCACCCAGGCTTCCCAGGCACCCCAGTAGGGACCCAAAACCTGAAGGGCTGTGGACAGCCTGAAAACGGCCCTCAGCCCGTCACCCAGGCTGACCAGGCACGCCAGCAGGTGGACATACTCAGAGGGGTCCCAGACTTCAAGAGAGCACAGGCCGGGCTGAGGGACCTCCCAAGTGCACAAATTTTTGTGCAACGGGCCTCTAGTTGATCTATAAGCCAGGAAGTCATGGTTCAATCCCTGATCAGGGCCCATAGTGGGATTACAAACTCAATCCCCAGCTGGGCTTGCAGGAGTCAGCTTATCTATGGTTCTTATCATTGATGTTTCTGTCTCTCTCTCCCTCTACTTTCCTTTCTGAAATCAATAAAATATGTATGTTTTTTATTTCTTTATTTTTGTATTGCTTAAAATATTACAAAGAGTAGTACATATGTCTCTTCCCCCACCCCCCTTGACCTTCCCCTGGCCTCCTCTACGCCCCAATGTCTTGTGTCCATTGGTTATGCTTATATGGATGCTGTATATGTTTTAAAAGTATTTATTTTCCTATCTGATAAAAATAATGCTCAAGTCCCTGGTTGGGTAGCTCAGTTGGTTAAAGCATCATCCTGACATGGTCAGAGTATATGCAAGAATCAGCAATGAAAAGTGGAGCAACAAATCTCTGTCTCTCTCAAATAAGTAAATAAAATTTAAAAAGATATAAATAGCCCTAACTGGCATGGCTCAGTGGTTAGATTGTAGGCATGGAAAATGGAAAGTCTCAGGTTCAATTCCAGGTCAAAGGCACCTACCTGGGTTTCAGGTTTCATCTCCAGCCCCAGTCAGGGTACATGTAAGAGGCAACCAATTGATGAGTCTCTCTCACATTGATGTTTCTCTCTCTATCTCTCCCCTTTGGCCGCGAGGCAGCCAGAGCCATGAGGTAGACAGGGCCACAAGAGCCGAGGCAGCTGGGGCTGTGAAGGCCTACTCTTGCACAAATTTCGTGCATCGGGTCTCTTAGTAATAATATAATTAGCAATAATAAATTTATATGTTAAAAGTTGTTGCTCTGGGAAAAATAATTTTATAAGAGGAGAGGAGGAGACCTGGCTGGGTGGTTCAGTCCTGTATACTGAAAGATCCTGAGTTTGATTCCTAGTCAAGGTATATACCTAGGTTGTGTGTTCCATCTTTGGTCAGAGCTTGTATGGGAGGCAACTGATCAATGTTTCTCTCCCTTCTCCTTTCCTTAAAATCATTAAACATGTCCTTGGGTGAGGATTGAATAAAACAAGAAAGAAAGAGGAGTGGAGGAGAATAGTCACAGTTTTGGATTCAGTTGTCATATGGTCCTTTTGAAAAAATGACACTTAAGCAGAGACTTGAAGGAGATGAAGGAGTCAGCTATGTGGTCACCTGTAAGAAAAGCATTCCAGACAAAAAGAACAGCAAAGGCTTTGAAAGTGTAAAAGTGCAAAGACATTGATGCAGGAGTATGCCCAGAGTTGAGAAACAGTAAGTGCTGATGGACAAAGTGAGTAAGGGGAAATGCTAAGAAATGAGGTCAAATTGAATGCAAACCATGTAGTAACAAGAAAACTTACAAGCTGCAAACAGCTCTGAGGTCCCATCTTTATGGTTCCACATCTAGAGATGAAAGAAAGCCTCTGTTCCTCCAGTTACAACAGAAAATTGAAAAGAGATGATTTCAACAAGTTTGGATTGCATTAATTCCTGGGCCAATTGCTGTGTTATAAAATAATTGACCTAATCATGTTACATCTTACCCTTTGGGTAAGAGGACCAAGTCTTTTATCAGGAAAAAGAAAATTAGTTTTGGTCAAAGATCCCAATATTATACCCTTTCAACAGATAAGGAAAGGAAGCTCAGAGAGGTCTAATGACTTGCCCAGAATCACATATATGTATTAAGGTTTTGGGGATTTGAAACTAGTTCTGCCTTGAAAACCACTGTTCTTTACTATAACTTCAACTGGGTACAAATTCAATTGTTATTGGTCCAAAGTTCATATGCCCAATGCTTTGAAAGGCCAGAATTCAAAATGTCAAGAGTTTGCCCTAAATGGTTTTTCTCAGTGGATAGAATGTCTGCCTATGGGGCTAAGGATCCCAGGTTCAATTCTGACCAAGGGCACGTACCTTGGTTGCAGGCTCCTCTTTGACCTGGGCCATGGTCAGGGCTCATGCAGGAGGCAACTAGTTGATGTGTTTCTCTCATATGGATGTTTCTCTTTGTCTCTCCCTCTCTCTTTCACTCTTTCTAAAAAAAAATAAATAAATAAAAGAAAATTAAAAATTCAGTGGAAAAAATACCCTCAGATGAGGATTAATAAAAAACAAAATGTCAGAGTTTGAAATAAGGAAAAGGTTACTGATCAAGAAGGTGCCAACTGACAAAATGGGAGCCCTAGTGGTGCCCCAAATCCATCTTAAGAAAGTACAGAGTTCAATCTTCATTTGAGTCAAGGGAAGGGGAAATGAAGGGAGCAAGAGGTGATTGACCCATTGATTTGGAAGAAGGAGGGAGCAGAAAACACCCAGTCAGAACAACAAAAAGAAAAAGGAAACTTAAAAAATGAGGATAATTTTATGGGGTCTCTGGGACAACATCAAGTGTACTGACATTTGCATTATGGGGGTACCAGAAGGAGAAGAGAGACAGCAAGTAATTGAAAACTTATTTGAAGAAATAATAATGAAAACTTCCCTAACTCGGCAAAGGAAATAGACATACAAGTCCAGGAAGCACAAAGAGGCCCAAATAAGATGAATCCAAAGAGGCCCACGCCAAGACACATCATAAATAAAATGCAAAGAGGTAAAAGACAAAGAGAGAATCTTAAAAGCAGCAAGAAAAAAAGCAATTAGTTATATATAAGGGAGTTTCCATAAGGGAGTTTCCATAAGACTGTCAGCTGATTTCGCAACAGAAATGTTGCAGGCTAGAAGGGATTGGCACAAAATATTCAAAGCGATGAAAAGCAAGGAACTACAATCAAGGTTACTTTACTTAACAAAGCTATTATTTAGAATTGTAGAGAATATAAAGAACTTCCCAGACAAGAAAGAGTTAAAGGAGTTCATCACCACCAAATCAGTATTACAAGAAAATGTTTTTAAAAACTTCTTTAAACAAAGAAAAAAATAATATAAAAATATGAATAATAAAATGGCAATAAATACATACCTAACAATTACTTTAAATGTAAATGGAGTAAATGAATATTACTCAGCCATTTAAAAAGTGAAATCTTTAAATTCCACATGCTTAATTTATTTATTAATATATTTTTATTGCCCTAACCGGTTTGGCTCAGTGGATAGAGTGTTGGCCTGCAGACTGAAGGGTCCCAGGTTCGATTCCGGTCAAGGGCATGTACCTTGGTTGCAGGCACATCCCCAGTAGGAGGTGTGCAAGAGGCAGCTGGTCGGTGTTTCTCTCTCATTGATGTTTCTAACTCTCTATCCCTCTCTCTTCCTCTCTGTAAAAAAATCAATAA
Organism: Murina feae; assembly: GCA_004026665.1. NCBI lineage: Eukaryota > Metazoa > Chordata > Mammalia > Chiroptera > Vespertilionidae > Murina > Murina feae. Next base: position 34,000 of record PVJC01006903.1, on the reverse strand, counting down.
AATATATTTTTAAAAAAATAAAATAAAGGGTCCCAGGTTTGATTCCAGTCAAGGGCACATGTTTGGGTGGTGGGCTTGATCCCCAGTGGGGGGCATGCACAAGGCAGCTGATTAATAATTCTCTCTCACCATTGATGTTTCTGTTTCTCTCCCTCTTCCTTCCTCTCTGAAATGAATAAAAATATATTTTTAAAAACTTGTAAAAAATATATAAATATATATTTATTGATTTCAGAGAGGAAGAGAAAGGGAGAGAGAGAGACACATCAATGATGAGAGAGAATCATTGATCAGCTGCCACTTGCACACCCCACAATGGGGACTGAGCTTGCAATCTGGGCATGTGCCCCAATCAGGAATCAAACCACAACCTCCTGGTTCATAAGCTGACACTCAACCACTGAGCCACACTGGCTGGTCCCTCCATATGTTTTTCTTTTTATATATTTTTTATTTATTGGTTTTTCAGAGAGAGAGAGAGAGAGGAAGAGAGAAATATTGATTATTTCACTTATTTATGCATTCATCAGTTGATTCTTGCATGTACCCTATCTAGGAATTGAACCCACTACCTTGATATATCAGGAAAACATGCTAACCAACTGAGCTACCTGGCCAATGCTAAAAAGAATGAAATTTTGCCATTTGCAACTACATAGGTGGACTTAGAGGGTATTATCCTAAGTGAAATGAGTCAGTCAGAGAAAGATAAATATCATATAATTTCACTTATACATGCAATGTTAAAAACAAACAAACAAAACTGACACAAATTCAGTGATACAGAGAATATTTTGATAGTTGCCAAATGGGAGGGGTTTTGGAGAAGGTGGATAAAAAAGGAGAATAGATAAAGATGTGAAAACACAAATTGCCAGTTATAAAAAGTCATAGGGATGTACAGCAAAGGGAATATAGTCAATAATACTGTAATAACTCTGTGTGGTGTCAGATAGACCTAGACTTATCAGGATGAGCACTTCAGAAGTTATATAAATGTCTAATCACTATGTTGTATACCTGAAACTAATATAATATTACTTGAGGCCCAGTGCATGAAAATGCATTGGAGGGGGGTCCCTCAGCCTGGCTTGCCCCTTCTCACAGTTCGGAAGACCCTAAGGGGCGGGAGGCAAACTGGCGATCAGGGGAAGGTGATGCCCCATCACACCTCTGCTGCTGCCACTGCCAACAGCACACGCCTCGAATGGCCCTGGTTATCTGAGCCTCAGGCGGCACTGGGCAGCTCGGCAGCTGTCATCCGAAGCTTACCTGCGCCTTGGGCCACCCCTGAATGGCTGGGGGGCTGAGAGGACTGGGGGACTCGGGAAGCAGGTGTGCGGCAAGGCCAGGCCTGCCCCCAGGCTTGCCGTATGCCTACCACCCTAGTGAAATTGAGGGGACTGAGTGCTGCCATCTTGTGGCTATGGGCGCCACCATCTTTAAGGGTGGGACAGTCAATTAGCATATCCCTTCCTTATTGGCTGTGGGCGCTGCCATCTTTGAGGGTGGGGTGGTCAATTAGCATATTCCCTCCTTATTGGCTGTGAGTGCCACCATCTTTGTGATGGCATGAGGGTCAATTAGTATGTTCCTTCTTTATTAGATAGGTCAACTGTAATCCTACATAAAAAAAGGGTAATATGCAAATTGACCCTAAGTCTATTGGCCACGGGCTGGATTTTATCTCGCAATGGGGCCCCCAAATGTTATGGGGCAACCCGCAAGAGACGACCACCAGAGCCAAAGAGTAGAATTTAGGAGCCTTTACTCAGCTGGCCAGCAGTCTGCAGTGTCAGCACCCCACCAAAGCGAGGACTGAGACTGCAGCCCCGCCCAGATGCAGAAACAAGCTTTTACTCACAAAAAACCCCCACAAAAAGGTGACATACAAAGTCAGTTGCTCTCTTTCTCAACACAGCGTACAGACTCATACCTTTGAAAGGTTAAACTCCTAGAACCTGTCACTCCTGGCTAAACTGTGACCTGCTCTTTTGGCTGTAGAAGGTTAACTGTAAGCTACTATTAGGTTTGGACAATGACTACTTCTTTATCTCTAGCAGTAGTACGTAAGACCTACTGAGCTGGGGCAAGTTGACCTTTACATTCCCTACTGGTCTTTACTGGAATCAAATCCTTGATTCAGTGTCCTCCTCTAAGATTCTGGAGTATTGGGTGTGTAAAACCATTAACTTTACAGACTGTACTTGGCTTTGTATGAAATCAAGGAGGCATTTGGCAATGCAAGGGCCGAAGAGGAGACTCAGCAACAGGAGGATTATCGGGCCCGCTAGGGACAATAGGAGGGTGGTCAGCCAGGGGGACCAGGAGAAAAGGTTTTCATACCAGTTGCCCTCTGCTCATCGGGCCTCCTCCCGATCTGCTGGTCTTTTCCGGAGCTGACTGAGACTCTCTCTAAAGACCCCTGAGTGGTTAGTGTAAAAACAGCAGGTCTCTCCTAAGGCGAGGCATAATCCACCTTGTTTAAGAACAGAAGGTCCAGCCCTCTTCTGTTCTGAAGAACTACTTCAGCTAGTGAGCTTAAAGAAACTTCCAGCTGCCCAACTGATTTCTCTAGAGTACTGAGGTCCTGGTCTATCTGGCTACTCAGTTCTCGGTAGTTCTGGTGCCCAGTAACCAGGGCAGCCGTCCCTACAGCTGCAGACCCAGCAAGCCCTAACCCCACTAGGAGGGGAACTAGGACTGGAACCCTTTTGAACCGTCTGGGTTCAAGCCTGAGGTGTTCTCGCCTTCCCTCCCCCGAGTAATAGTAAACCTGGGGCAAAATATGGGTTAAGATACATAGTCTGGGGTCCATAGGGTGCTGCAAAGCAAGGGGAAAGGCGCACAGTGTAATTCCCATTGTGCAAGCCCACCAGGTTCCATTCGGGGCTACCAGGTAAGTGGGCATTTTTCCTGAGTAATTTCTAGGTAACAGGATGGTGGTGTCACAGACTTCAGCATAAGGGGAGGAGGTCAGAGGGTAGTTGGTAGGTAAGACACAAGTCCCGGTCCCTTGGACGTCCTCTAAAGTGATGGCCGCTGGTCCGTGTCCCCAAAGGCATAGTCCATCTGGAAGTCCCTTTACCGAAAAGTTACAAATGTCTGTGTCTTGGCCCCCAATGGAGGCATTTGCCCCAAAACCAACATAGTAGGGCGGCTCAGTGTTGAGGCAGAGCCAGCAGTCTGCTGTTAGGTTCGGGAAGTCTTGTTCAGGAACTGGAACATTGCATTCAGGGTTCTTAGAAGTCCTTGGTGTGCCGTTGAGGCCTGGTATGGGGTGGTTGCTGGAGGTGGGGACTGGCTTGGATCCTTCATTGACACCTTGCTGGAATAGGTGCAAGTTCCCTCTCTCGACCGGCTTCCTGGGATGGGGTCAGGCTGGGGACCTTTATTTGGGGCCAGTGGTGCTGGGAGTTTGGGTTGAAGGAGGGGTCGTAGAGGCCCGTTGGGATTGCGCTCCCTGGGGACCTCGCGATGTTGGATGGTGAACAGTACTCCTGGATCTTGCCCCGAGACATATAGCCGCAGGCCCCAAGTCTTTCCTCCTTCCCAGTAGTCTGCCCACCAGTTTGAGGGTTGGAGGACTACTGGGTTGCAGTCCCCACTTGTGCAACCTTTTGGTGCCCCTGGGTGTACTATTCGAGTCAATTGAGGTAATGTGTCCGTAGTTTTCCGGGGGGCTATTGTCTCACATCCCCAAGATGCACAATAAAAATCCCCTTCTCCACATTCAGGGGGCCTTTCCCGGGGACAGACATAATGCTGAGTGTGCCATAGTTCTTCCTCCCATACCTCCGACCCACAGTGGAATGTCTTAAGCTTATAAGTACTCTTTCCTATGGATCCTTCCTCTCAGATGGGGTATCCCCCAAAGAATCTGCATAGGTCAGTGGTTATATGTGGGGCTCCTGCAGTTTCTTCCAGTGACTGCCCCATCTATGGTGCGGGTTACCTCCCAGGAGTATTTTGGGGGACGGTGGGCATTCCCATAAGCCCCAATGAGGAGGCTGAGAACCAGAATATTTAGACCGGGGCCCTTTCCAGCCTGACCTTGAGTGGGTCTGTTGTTCGTTCGATGGACCATCTTTCAGCCATATCTTCAGCCTTTTCGATTTGAGTACAGTGAATCCAGTGCTTCTTTCCTGAAACCTTGACTGCGGTTGGGGTGCTCAGGATTACCTGGAATGGGCCGTCCCAGTGGGGCTCGAGGCTACCGGGGTCGTGGCGCTTCACCCAGACCAGGTCCCCAGGAACATAGATGGGATAAGCCACAGGCGACTGCTTCTGGTTCTCTTTGTGTACTGCCTGCACCAGCCAGCAGACTGACGTGGAGCAGTTCTGGAGTGCCTGTAAGGACTTAAGCAAATTACGGGTAGTCAACTGGGCAAGCTCCTCTTCCCGTAAGCGGGGGAGGAGGGGTGGTGGTCTGCCAAACATGATTTCATAAGGAGTTAGCCCCTTTTTGTAGGGAGTACATCTAGCTCTCAGTAGGGCAAAAGGAAGGAGGCTCACCCAGTTTTCGCCAGTCTCTAATTTTAGCTTTGTCAATGTCTCCTTAAGAGTCTGATTCATTCTTTCTACCTATCCAGAACTCTGAGGTCTATAGATACAGTGTAGCTTCCAAGTTACCTTGGGGCCTTAACTAGCGATTGAGTGACTTTGGCGATGAACGCCAGGCCATTGTCGGACCCCATATATAGTGGTAGACCAAAACGAGGGACAATTTCAGAGAGGAGTTTCTTAACTACCACCTGTGCTGTCTCTGTCCTGGTTGGGTATGCCTCAGGCCAGCCGGAGAAGGTGTCCATGAAAACCAGGAGATACCGGTATCCTCCGTGTCCCATGAGGAGCTCCGAAAAATCCACTTCTCAGTGTTCTCCTGGGCTCGACCCCCGAAATCGGTGTCCTGGGGGTGCTGCTAAGGGGGGGGGGCTGGATTCACTTGGGCACAATTATGACACCGTTTGGCAATGTCCTTGCAGATTTTGTGCAGTCAAGGGATATAATATTCCCATTTTAGCAACTCCGCTAACTTGGTGCCCCCTAGGTGAGTGCTCTGGTGGGTCTGCATGGCCATAGTGCATCCTAAGGCCTCTGGGACCAGAGGACGCCCATCTGGGAGGACCAGCCACCCGCTGGAGGTGTCCTTAGCCCTCAGCCTCTCAGCAAGATGCTTTTCCTCAGGGTTATATGTGGGCTTTTGTGGCAGTTCTCTGGAGGGTAGGGCCAGTAGTACGTCAAGGGGCCCTACTGGTCTTTTGCTACCTCCTTGGCAGTTTGATCTGCAAATTGGTTCCCGGGTTACAGGTGAATCATCCTTCTGATGTCCTCGGCAATGAATTACTGCTACTTCCTGGGGTCCCCAAACGGCCGCTAGGAGGTTGAGAATTTCTGGTGCATTTTTGATATCCTTTCCCCAGAGGTTAAGAGCCCTCGTTCCTGGTACAGTGCCCCACGTACATGCACTGTGGCAAAAGCATATCTACTGTCCGTATAGATGTTAATTTTCTTGTTCTTCCCCCACCTTAGGGCTTGGGTAAGGGCAATTAGCTCTGCCTTCTGGGCAGACGTGCCTCGCCCTAGAGCCTGCGCCCAGATAATCCTGTCTTGGGTGACTACCGCAGCTCCTGCATACCGGATATCATTCTCTACATAACTGCTTCCATCTGTGTACACTGTTTCCTCCGGGCTCTCCAGGGGTTGGTCAGTGAGGTCGGCCTGCAGGGAAGTTAAGGCTGCTAACGTAACCTCACAGCTGTGTAGGAGAGGTTCAGCCCCCTCGTCCAGCAACAGGGTGGCTGAATTCAAGGCAGCAGTCTTTAAGAAACTAACCTGGGGAGGGTTCAGTAAAAGGACTTGATACTGCGTGATACGGGCACTGGACAGCCAACGCTCCAGAAGGCTTCACAGTAAGGACTCAACTGCACGAGGTGCCACTACCTGTAGGTCTTGCCCAAAGGTTAATTTGGAAGCCTCTTTCACTAGCAATTGCCCTTAAGCAGTTTGGGCATCCGGATGGCACAGGGTCCAGTCTGTTGGATAGGTATGCTACTGGCCATTTCCACGGTCCTAAGGTTTGAGTTAGGACCCCTTTCGCCATCCCATGGGACTCTGCCACAAATAACTGGAACGGTTTGGCAAGGTCTGGGAGTGCCAATGCAGGAGCACTGACACGGGCTTGCTTAAGTTTCTGATAAGTTCCCTCTTCTTCCTCAGTCCACCGTAGGTGTGACCCCTTTCCTCCCGTGGCTGCATAAAGGGGTTTGGCTATCTCAGCAAAACCTAGGATCCAGAGTCTACAGTACCCGACAGCTCCCAGGAATTCCTGCACCTGCCGCTTGGTTTTTGGCGTCGGGATGGAGAAAATAGTCTGGATTCTACTATGGGACAGGGTTCTCTTACCTCCTTCTATGCTATAGCCGAGTTATGTTACCTGGGTTGTGCAGAGCTGAGCCTTCTTAGCAGAGACACGGTATCCAAGATGGTCTGGAGTCCTCAGCAAATTCTGTGTGGCCTGGATGCAGTCCTCTTTATTCTCAGTCGCCAGGAGAAGGTCATCGACATACTGGAGCAGGGTAACACCGGTGTGGTCCTGGCAAAAGTCTCCGAGGTCTTGGTTAAGAGTCTCATCAAATAGGGTGGGAGAGTTTTTGAAACCTTGGGGAAGCCTGGTCCAGGTTAACTGGCCTGATTCCCCTTCCTCGGGGTCTATCCACTCGAAAGCGAAGATTGGCTGGCTTTGGCGTGCCAGCGGGAGGGAGAAAAAGGCATCCTTCAGGTCCAAAACAGAATAGTACTGGTGAGTGGGCTTAAGAAGGTTTAAAAGTATATAAGAGTTGGGCACCGTGAGGTGTATAGTCTCTACTCTCTTATTTACCTCCCTTAAGTCCTGTACTGGCCTGAAATCTTCTGTTCCTGGCTTCTGGACAGGTAGCAAAGGGGTGTTCCATGCTGACTGGCAGGGGACTGGGATCCCTGCTTCCTCCAGTCTCTTTATGTGCTTGGCTATACCCACGCTAGCTTTCTGGCTCATCAGGTATTATCTAACCCTGACTGGGGTTGCACTGCTGGTGAGCTGGACTATAATGGGAGGTTGATGTTTTGCTAGTCCAGGCGAGTTTTCTTCCACCCATACCCCAGGGATGGCCTTTTGCAGTTCCCAGGTGGTTCTCCAGAGGAATCTTGAGCGTTTCCTGGTGTAGCCAATATTCCTCTTGTAAAGGGAGGGTGAGGAGGAACACACCCTCACCCTCGGGGGCCTGAAGGTGAACCTTGGGTCCCTTTCCTTCATCAAAGGAGATAGTGGCCCGAAGTTTGTTAAGTAAATCTCTGCTCAATAGGGGGTATGGGCACTCAGGCATTACTAAGAAGGAGTGAGTTACTGACCCTGCTCCTAGGTAGTTATCCGCCCTCTGGTCCAAGGGTAAGACTTCACTTTTCCCGTAGCCCCTTGGATGAGTGTTTTAACCCCAGAGACCAGCCCCACTGGGAGCTGTAAGACTGAAAATGTGGCGCCAGTGCCGACCAGAAAGTCTACTTTTTGGCCCCCAACCGTCAATGTTACCTGGGGCTCTCGGGATGTGGTAGAGCCCTGATAGCCCTAATCCACTTCCTCTACTAACACAGGCACCGCCTGAGCTCCCGGATTTTCTGGGCACTTGCGCTTCCAGTGTCCCTCTTTCTTGCAGTAGGCGCACTGGTTCTTTCCAAGCCTACCTCTGGGGCCCCGTTGCTGCTGACCACCGCTGCCACCATTTCCTTTCAGCCCCCTCTTGAGGCCCTTTGAATCCTTGCTTTCATTCATAGCTAATAAAACTTTTGTCATCTTGGTATTCAGTCCGGCAGTCGGATCCTCATGATTGTTAAAAAACCTTTTGGGCAACCTCCACCAGTTCAGAGATTAACTTCCCCTCAAAGCCTCCTAACTTTTGTAATTTCCTTCTAATGTCTGGGGCAGACTGGGACACAAACGCCACATTAATAGCCCGCCTGTTTTCTGGGGCATCCAGGTCAATAGGAGTGTACACCCGGTATGCCTCACACAGCCTCTCCAGGAATGCGGCTGGGCTCTCGTATGGTCCTTGAACTGTTTCTGTGACTTTTGACAGGTTCGTGGGCTTCTGAGCCGCTGCCCGGATTCCCCTCAGGAGGGTCTGGCGATACTGCTCAAGAGCCTCCCTCCCTCTTTCTAAATTAGGGTCCCACTGAGGTCTTCCCACTGGGAAGATAGTCGCCACTCTCCCTGGGTCAGTAGAGGATTGTCCATCGGGACCAAGTACTGGCTTTCGGCTCTCCGCTTTAATCCTCTCCCTCTCTTCAGAAGTAAACAGGGTCTGGAGGAGTTGTTGGCAATCATCCCAGGTCGGCTGACGGGTGAAAAAGACCAACTCGAGGAGGGAGATCAACCCCTGAAGGTTCTGAGAAAAAGAGGGGCTCTGATTCTTCCGGTGGAAAAGGGGACGTAGACCATGAAGGGCTGTCCGTCAGGGCTGAGGTCCGGGGGCCCTGCCTGCTGCTCCGGCTCATTCCAGGGAACACCCTGCAACCCATAAGAGGTTCCCTGCAGGGTGTGTGGGGGACTAAATGTGATAGTGTTTAAGATGCTCCTATTCATATTTTTTTACAAGACTGAAAACCTCAATTACCCCTGTGAGAGATGCATCATTTACAGTTGAAGTAGTTGCAGGGAAGTGAACGTCCCCATCTAGTGGGTTCTGAGAATCAGGGAGGAAACGGATATTAGGAAAGCAGTGTTCCTTGGGGAACTGGTTAAGGTGGCACTGCATCTTTAGGGAATTGGTGGAAGGCGTCTAAGGTGGTAAGTTATGGAAGGTACAGCAAAGGTGAGGAATTTGGGCTTCCCAGGAGGCAACTGGAAGAGAGGCAAAAATTTTCTGGAGGCAAAAATCACATAAAGAAAAAGAACAGTGTTTAGATGGTATTAAAAGAAACCATAGCCTAGCTGGAGTGGCACAGTGGTTGAGCATTGACCTATGAACCAGGAAGTTGAGGAGGAAGGCTGGTTTTGCAAGGAATGTTAGGCCATTAAACCAAACAAAGCTCTGTCCCTCAAAAAGCAGGGGGCCTTGTTTTAAGCCCTGCACCTGGGGGGAAGGGTAGATGAAAAGAATACTCCCTTCAGGGCCTTAGGGGGAGGGAGTATATTTGCAAATCAATGAACTCGAGGGGCAGTTATAAAGCAAGGTTCTCGCATGCGACCCCCACTCTGATTTGGTTTGGATCAGTCCCCAGAGTCCACGAGTGTGTTATTAAAACTGTGATTTCGCCACCTCTTCAAAGCGTCGCTTAGTTTTTTGGTCTTTCTGCAACAAAGTCACAGTTTGATTACCGGTCAGGGCATGTGTCCGGGTTGCATGCTAGATTCCCAATGCAGGACATGCAGGAGGCAGCCTATCAATGATTCTCTTTCACCATTGATCTCTCTCTCTCCCTCTCCCTTTCTCTCTGAAATCAATAAAAATATATTTTAAAAATAAAAAAGAAACTACAATCACAGCATACTGATTCAGGTAGCAATCCAAACAGTGTCCCACTGGGGACCAAAATCAGAGATTTTTAAAGGCAAAATGCGGAGGTTTGCATATGTCGTTCACAAAGAATTTTAATTGGTGCTGGAAGCAGAAAATTAAGCGTGGCTAAACAAAACTGATTGCTAGGGTCATCACTAAGTAAAAATCCGTCTCTGTGACAAGCTGCAGACGTTCTTGTTTTAGAATATTTATGGTATTGCCCAGTTCAAGAGTTTAAGATTCACTTCCTTCATGGCCTTCCAGCTCATTTTAAAGCTCCTTAAGTGATTCTGTTTTATTTGACTTTTCACAGAGGGGTTGAAAGAGAAGGATTGAATAAAGGGAGAAAGACTGTCATTGGAACATGGAAATCTTTCAACAAGCTGAGTTTTTTCTGTGTGTGATGGAGGTAAGAAGATCTGCTCCAAAACAGAAACAACAAGCGAGGGAACTTCCCAAGGGAAGGGAAGAGAGAAGCTTGAGAGAAAACAACTTGAGACTGCCCAGAATAAGCTTGCGGAGGAGGGGGGGAGGGTAAGAAAAGGAAAAAAACAGAATTAGGTAAATCTGAGTCTGATAGATTCTCTCTTCCCCCAACTGGTGGGCAGAATATAACGTAACCTGCAGCCTGGAAATACCTGAGTGACTAACCATGTACCTTATATGGACTATACATTAAACCACCAATCAACACCTGCCAAATACCCTAAGCCCTTGTTCCTATATGGACCATACATTAAGCCACCAATCAGCATGTGCTGAGTACACTAAGCCCCCATTCTTTCCCATTCTGCCCATCAAAAGGCATGCTCACCTCTGCACGTGTTGCTGCTCTCCCCTTGCGAGATAGCTCGGCAGGTCCTCCTCCTCTAATAAAGCCTGTAGTCCTGGTTTTTGGCCTGTCTGATCTTTCAGAGTCAACCCAAGACTATTCTCAAAAAACATGGTAGAGTTTTCAGAATAAAAATTGTCGCGTGGTTGGTGTGGCTAAGTAAGGTGACCAGATTTAAAGCAGTACACCATTGACCTGGGTGGGAGGGGTGGAGGGTTCTTTTACTTTCTTTCTTTCTTTTTTTTATTATTACTTAAAATATTATAAAGACTAATCGAGACTTTTTTAAAATGCCGCGGGACGCGGGACAAACTGTTAAAAATCGGGACTGTCCCGCCAAAAGCGGGACATCTGGTCACCTTAGGCTAAGTGGTTGAACCGAGAGGTCGCTGGTTCGATTCTGGGTCAGAGCACATTCCAAGGCTTCAGGCTCTATCCCCAGTGGGGTTTTACAGAAGGCAGCCAATCTCATCCATGTTTCTTTCTATCCCTCTCTCTTCCTCTCTTTAAAATTAATAAAAACAAACATATTTAAAATATTGGGTTTCATCCATTGAGTTTGTTTTGCAAGATGAAAAAAATCTGGAGATTAGTTGCACTACAGTGTGAGTGTACTTAATGTTACTGAACTGTATAGTTAAAAATAGTTAAATGGTAAATTTTATGTTATACATATTTTACCACATAAAAATCACAACTTCATTGAATTTTTAAAAAGCTGGGCAAATAGCCCTAATTGGTTTGGCTCAGTGGATAGAGCATCAGCCTGTGGACTCAAGGGTCCCAGGTTTGATTCCGGTCAAGGACATGTACCTTGGTTGCAGGCACATCCCGGTAGGGGGTGTGCAAGAGGCAGCTGAAGGTCCACTGCTGGAGGGCTAAGAAATGTCATATCCTGCCCTAGTTGGTTTGGCTTAGTGCATAATGCCTTAGCTGCTGACTGCAGGGTCTGGGTTCAATTCTGACCAAGGGCATGTACCTAGGTTGCAGGCTCCTCCCTGGCCAGAGCCCAGGTCAGGGCACATGCAGGAGGCAACCAATCAAAGTGTTTCTCTCACTTTGATGTTTCTTTCTGTTTTTCCTTCTCTTCCACATTCTCTGAAAATCAATGGAAACATATCCTCAGGTGAGGATAAAAAGAAAAGAAAGGAAGAAATGTCATATCCTATGAAAGACACATCTTGAAAATGCCTAAAGAAAGTTGTCATTTTTTCATGGTGAAGGGACTGGAGTCTGTGTTGATGAAAACAACTTGGTGGCTGTGGTGACTGGCAGTGGCTGAAGCAGTGGGGTGATGGGGCTGGTGGCTTCCCCTGATTAGCCTGTTCACCTCCCACAAAGGGAGGCCAGACTGCAGCTTAGGCCCACTCCCCAACGGGAGAAGGGAGCGGGCCTAAGCCGTCAGTAGGACACTCCCTGAGGGCTCCCAATATGTGAGAGGGGGTAGGCTGGGCTGAGGACCCCCCCTTCCAGTGCACAAATTTCGTGCACAGGGCCCCTAGTTGTATGTAAGTAAATGGTTTGCTATAAGGTTGGGTAACTTTGTATAAGGTTGGGTTAACAGCTGAACTTGAATCAGTTTTTTAAACAGCTTTATTGAGATACTAGGGGCCCAGTGCACAAATTTGTGGGCCTTGAAAGGAACTGTGGGCCATGAGGCTACAGTGGGCACAGGGGTACATCTTGGCCTATCCTCTGTGCCCCTGCCTCGCCACTCCTGCCACAGCCCCAGGCCTGTCTGACAGCAGTCCCGCTTCTGCTACTGCTCCCATGTGCTGATGGCACTGGCCCCGCTTGCACTAGGGCCAGTGCCAGCAGTTGGCGCAAGCGGGGCCAGTGCTAGCAGCAGGCATGCGTGATGGCCACTGCCCCAATCGACCCCTCAGGAGCAGGGGGAGATAGAAAAGCCCTCAGGGACAATTTGGACTGGCAGCCACCATACACACCAAGAAACAGCGCTGAGAGATTGGGACCGGTGCCGGCGCTGGCAGTGGGTGCAAACGGTGGCTCTGGCACCAGCTGTGAGTGCAAATGGGGCCAGTGCTGGCAGCGGGTGTGAGCGGGACCATTGCCGGCAGCAGGTGCGTGCAGCGACCACTGGCCCCGATGGCCCCTCAGGAGCAGGGGGAGGTGGAGCAGCCCTGAGGGGTTATTGGGGCCTGCAGCCACTGCTCACACCCGCTGACAGCACAGAGAATTGGGGCTGGCGCTGGCACCAGCAGCAGATGAAAGCAGTGGCTCCAGTGCCAGCAGCAAGTGCAAGTGGGGCCCACACTGGCAATAGGTGCAAGTGCCGGACGGGACCACAGCCCACAGGAGCGAAGAATTTTCAGTAACCACGAAAGATTTGCCACAATGATGGCCACCGGTGCCCCGCCTTGGTCTGGTGCCCCAGCTCACCTGCTCCACCATCCCTCCATGGCTGACGCTCACCATGTTCTGCCCACGTCCCTTGGTTGTCAGCACTGGTCATAGCAACCAGTTGTTCTGCAGTTTGGTCTATTTGCATATTAGGGTTTTATATAAGGTATAGATAATTCACATACTATAAAATCCACCCTTTTAAAATATACAATTCAGTGGTTTTTATTATATTCGGAGTTGTACAATGTAATTTTAAGATCTTTTCTTTTCTTTTTTTAAGAACACGCTCAACTTTCCCATCAGCTACTGACAAATATTCAGGCATATGTTGCACACTTTAAAGAAAGTGTCTCGGTGACTGGAGCCAGACACCTATAAGAAGGTGAGTATTCTGGTCAGAAGATCGAATCTCCAAAGTGAATGCCGCTGCTCTTCCCAGGTGGTCCAGAGCTCCTGCTCCCTGCTGCCTGCACTGGGCAAGGGAGGGGGCCGTCAGGAGGTCAGGGACTGAATGTTCTTGAGCACTTCCTCAAAGCCTGTGGGGATGGTGCGTCCGCATTCTGGAAGGTGGTCTGAACTCTGTTGTACAGGTTAAAGGATTTCTGCTCCAGCCAGATGAACCCGAAGTGGTCCTCATCGAACAGGATGAAGACCCCAGGAATGCGCTCGGGGTTGATAAAGCCATGGTGGACAACGAGGCCCAGGCCATAGAAACACATCCTGCAGGTTCAGGGGTAGTCCTCCTTACATGAGCTCATGCCCAAAGACAGAACAAACAGGACAGGCTGTTCCACCAAGGCTGCAGGCCCGGACTCCCTGACCTCAGTGGGTGACCCGACATTGGGCTGGGCAGGGCTCTGCCAGCCATGGCCTTCGCTGTCCCCAGTCCTGTCTTCTTGCTGCTGCTCCAGGCTCACTGGCTCATGAACCTCCAGGATGATGCATAAGGGATCGTTGAATTTACAGAGGTCCTGGACAACAGGCAGCTGGATGTGGTGCATGAGGTTGATCTCTCATTATCGACTGCTGCCTGGCAGGGATGTTGGGGTCACCTGTGATCTTCGTAGCCCTGGCATGCTTCCTATGGAAGCTGAGCATGACAATCTCTAAGCTGTGGGCATCGTAGTTGTTTGCCTTTGAAGAGGCCTAGCCTGATGAGGTCATCTGGGTGGCTGGGCGGGAGGTAGATGCTATGGTAGGTCACGCAGTTGTCATACTCACTATAGATGAACTCCTTCCAGTGCTCCTGGAAAATGTCCTCTAGCATTTGCCCCCATTCTTCTCTCAGCCACATTCAGAATTCCTCTTGCCTCCCGCCAGACATCCTGTGATGTTTCATCTGGTTGCACTTGGTGGAGAACTCATCCTTCGATATCTGGATGGGGCCGCTGTGGGGCCCTCTGTGGCCGCACATGCACTTTACCTCGGTGATTTCCTCTCCGTCAGGTGAATTCTAAACGAGGGCTTGATTTGCACTGGGTCATCCATATGGGGGTAATGGGGAGGCAGGTATCTCCAACCACTAATGCACAAGCCATGCATTACTACCTTCAGCAGTCCTCCATAGGATATCTGGCTGCCACAATCCCAAAATGTGTCTGTATGGGTGGAGTAGCTTTGCACAGACTTCCTGACAAGACACACCCACGATCTCCAGGTTCTGCAAGTTTTCACAAACACCATACTCCTCTTGGCAGCACTGTCCCCAAAAGCTGTAGGTGTGCAGGATGTGAAGGAACTTGGTGCAGGATTGGGCTAGATTGGTGCCAGAGAGTGAGGCGAAGATCTCCACCAGCAGCTCTGGAGGTAGGTCCTGCAGTGAGCGCGGGACTCACGATTCCGTCACTCCCAGCATTGAAGAGCGCCTCTTTGGGGTCGGCTCGCTGTTGGCCTCTGCCTTCTCGGCTGGGCCCTGGTTATTGCTGGCGACACCAGCATCCCTGCGAAGGGTCCACACTTTAGAGGCAAGCACACTCCTCTTGGCCTCTATTCTACCCTTCTGTTGGACTCAAGACCAGTACTTCCTAAATTTACCTGATAAGAACAGCCTGGGGCCCTGGCTGGTGTGGCTCCATTAGTTGGAGCATCATCCTGTACATCAAAAAGTGGTGGGTTTGATTACCAGTCTGGGTACATACCCCTGGTCCAGGTGCGTGAGGGGGATGGCCAATCCATGTTTCTTTTTCTTTCCCTTCCCTCTCTAAAAGTCAATTAAAAAGTAATTTTAAAAAATAGCCTAGGATGCTTAACAAAACTGTTTGTATGTTATACTATTGAATCTCTTTGGTTAATAAGTCCTCAAAGATTAATCTTACCATTGGGAAATTTGTTGGAACCACTACTTAGATATAGTACCTGAAACCTTAGGAATATTTTATTCTCTTAACATATTAAGGGTCTGTCATTGATGCCAAATAATCTCACTTGAATATCAATATTATAGTCACTTGTAATCAGAATCTATTACCATTAATCCTGTCTGGAAAGTCATCTTCCTTAGTAGGCCATCTCTGACTGGGACCCCCCCCTCCCCATACAGGCCAAGTTAGGTGACTCTCTGTAGTTTCTCTTTGGTCCCCACTATCAGTATCTATCTTAAAGTGTATAGCTCCCCTTGCCTGAGTGTTTCCTTAATTCAGGGATTGGCAGAATTGACATCTTTGGCTGGATAATTCTTTGTTGTGGGGCTTTACAATGCCTTGTACCATGTTTAGCACCATTCCTGGCTTCTACAACCTGGATACCAGTAGCACTACCCTTCACCCTGCCCCATCCAGGTATGACATTCAAAATTGCAAAAATGTCTCTCCTCATTGCCAAATGTCCTATAAGGGGGCAAAATTATCGCAAGTTAAAATTCATTAACCTAATCCTCTGGTTCATTCTTTGCACAGCTAAACCTTGCTATTCAAAGTATACTTTAAAATATATATTTTTATTGATTTCAGAGAGGGAGAGAGAGAAACATCAAAGATGAAAGAGAATCATTGATAGGCTACAGGCCTCCCATTTTTTTTTTTTTTTTTTTAGGGAGACACATTTATTTGCAAGTGGAATGTTGATTGACTGCCTCCTGCACACCTCCTACTGGGGATGGGGCCCGAAACCCTGGCTTGTGCTCTGACCAAGAATCAAACTGGCAACCTTTAGGTGGATGAGATGACGCTCAACTAACAAAGCTACACCAGCCAGGGCCCAAGTGTACTCTTTTGACTAACAGCACTGGCATTATATGGGAGCTTGTTGGAAAAGTAAAATCTCAGGCCCAATCTAAGATCTACTGAGTTAGACTGCGTTTTAAGCAAGGTTAATAATCAGTAAACTTTGAGAAGCATAGCCAGGTCTCTTAAGTGCTTAGGGTTGGAACTGAGGTTTAAAAAAATTCCTAGGTCCTTCCCCAGATGATTATCATCTTATTGGTCAATGGTGGGGCCTAAGAATCTGTATTGTTAATACGTGTCGAGGGTAATCCTTATCCTTGGACAAGTTAGAAAGCTGCTGCTCTGAAATAAACATCAGATTTTGTCATTATCCACTTAAAGCTAAAACCTCTTTAGTGTCTCCCCATGGCCTATCGCAGTGGTTCCCAGCCTTAGGTGTTCACACCTACCCGGTAGGGAGTATTTGAAAATCTTGATGCTAGGCAGTTCTCAAATAAATTAAATCAGAAGTCTCTGGGGAAGGGACCCATCTATTGGTGTGCTTTTCAAAGCCTCCAACTTGGGGCCAATGTTGAGAAACAGTGGAAATGATTAAGCCTGAGCTCCTTAACCTGGCTTAGAAAGCCCGACTATGAAAAGCCTTACCTACCTTTCCAGCCCTACTTTGCACATTTTTGCATATACACACTATACTCCAGCCTCACTAAACTACCTGCAACTCCCAAAACCTATAGTACGTTCATGCCTCTGGGTCTTTGTACAGGTTGTGCTCTCTGAATACTTCTACTGCCCTGGCAAACAGTTATGTGTCCCTAAGAACTAAATTACCACTTAGCTTTCCCTTTAGGGACCTGACACACTTACCCAGGCAGAGTGAATCATTCCCTTCTCTGTGCTAACACTATCCATCTTCATAGAGCTTTATTACTATAATTATCACATTATATCAATGGATTACAAATACTATTATCTTGAGGACAGGAACTTTGTGTGGTTCATGTTTACATCCCTAACACCTAGCAAAGGGCTAGGAATAGAGTATGCAGCCATTAATGTTTGTTGACTTAAAGGAACAAAATCAAAACAAGTAGGAATATTACTTTCCTTTTTAAAAAGCCACATCAAAATATTTTTTCCTTTATTTTTCCCCTCATTACTATTTCTCATTCCCATACCCTCTCCCACCTCCACCTATTCCCCTCCCCCCATTAAAATATTAATTAGAAAAGAATTTTTAAGCTGTGAATCTCACTTGGAGAAATATATCCAAAAGCACTCCTAAGAGAGAAATAAGCCTTTTCCTTAAACCAGCATCAATTTAGTCCACATGTTCATTGTAAGGCCTTTTAAAAATCAAAATGAAATTCACCTAACATAACATTAACCATTTTAAAGTAAAATTCAATGTCATTTAGTAAATTCACAATGTTACCCAACCAACACCTATATTAGCTCCAAAATATTTTCATTATCCAAAAGAAAACTCTGCACCCCTCACTCCCACTCTCTTCAGAGCTCTTAGAAACCACTAAGAACATTAATTTTTAGATTACATTAAACTGTTCAAAAGATACAAAGCAGATATTTAAAGAGATGTAGATTCTAAAATGGCTGCACAATTGCTTATAGATACATAGAAAAGAGCACAAGTATAGTTTTTTCAATAATTTTAAAAACACAAATATTTTATTAACAATTTTATGTACAATTGATAATCAAGTTTTGAAAACTGACTGATAAACATGTCCAGAGTTTCTTATATAGTCAATGTACAAGTACTCACTTATATTCTGCACATTAATAATGAAGACGAAAAGGACACAATAGTTATAGCTACATTAAAATATATACAAGGATTCAACACACACTTGATGTTATTTGGCTTATACCATGTGTAGATACTACACATAAAAAAGGATGATGTAATTTTAAGAAAAGTAAGATGTGATCAAAATAACTTTCCTTCTTACAATTTAAAAATAAAATTCCTGACAATAATTACTAATTTATAGGCAAATATTAGACTAATTCAAATTAGCCAGGGTTAGAATTAGGTTAAATTAAACAATTTGCATTTTTTAAAAATATTTTTTTATTGATCTCAGGAAGGAAGGGAGAGGGAGAGCAATAGAAACATCAATGATAAGAGAGAATCATTGATTGGCTGCCTCCTGCAGGCCCCCTACTAGGGATTGAGCCTGCAACCTGGGCATGTGCTCTTGACTGGAATCAAACGTAGGACTCTTTAGTCTGCAGGCCAATGCTCCATCCACTGAGCCAAACCAGCTAGAGCACACTTTACATTTTTAAAAATAAGATGTTCAGTTCAAAAAAAATACAATTGATAACATTTTCTTAAAAAATAATTAAGAATGGCTTAACCATATTCTTCCAGATTTTGAAAACACACTAGAAAAGGTGAATATTGAACAGTCAATTCTTTGAAAAGCTGCACTACCCCTACCTAATGGGGGCCCCAGTGATCAAATCCTAATGGGAAACTCACAATGAAAAAATAATACTGAAAACAACGAGGAGAAAGTAATAACCAGTTGCTTTATTGATGTAACTTATAAGGTATGAAAAGATATTAATGTAGTTTAGAAAAAGGTTCTACTAGCCCAGGCCAGTGTGGTTCAGTTGGCTGGTAGCTTCGATTTCCGATTAGGGCACATGCCCTGGTTGAGGGCTTAATCGCAGGCAGGAGACATGCAGGAGGCAGTCCATGAATGTTTCACTCACATCACTGTTTCTCTCTCGCTCTCTGCCTCTCTTCCTTTTCCCTCTCTCGCTCTCTCTAAAATAAACAAATAAAAAAAATCTTAAGAAAAAAAGATTTCACTATTAGGGAATTAATCAGAGATTGAGAATGACTCATCTTGAGCACTGCCCTGCGGACTCAAGGGTCCCAGGTTCGATTCCAGTCAAGGGCATGTACCTTGGTTGCGAGCACATCCACAGTGGAGGATGTGTAGGAGGCAGCTGATCAATATTTCTCTCTCATCGATGTTTCTAACTATCCCTTTCCCTTCCTTTCTGTAAAAAAAAATCAATAAAATATATATTAAAGAGAATGACTCACCTTATGATGACCTCAAAAATAGTATTCCACACATTATCCTATCACTAAATAGGAAATTTAGTTTCCAAAAACTCTTATCTGCATTTTATTTTATTGGTTTGAGAAGCAGCTTTCTGTTTTGAGAATTACATGATATAATATAATCATATATAGTTAATGGTTCAGAAGCAAAATAATAGTTTAAAAAAAGGAGCAAGACCCTTTTCATTAGGTTGTGACACCAGGCTAAGAGGGCTTAGGGTTGGAAAGCAAGAATGTGGGTAATGCATGGGCTCAGGTTAAATCTGTTTATGCTCCAGGAGAGGAAGGGATCTCGAGAACCAAGAATAGTAGTGGCACCTGGACGTGGAGTTACCACAATGGGTCAGAAACAGGCTGGTGCAACAACCTCTGGCCCAACTGCCATGGGAGCCAACCCCTACTCAGTATGAAATTGAGAACACAAATATCTCAAAGCATGTTTACCAAAAATAGATTATTGACCCTCATATTACAAAGCACAGAAGGGGGAGACATTTGATTATTTTTAAAAGTAAGCTAAAAAATTAGCTTTCTCCTTACTTCATCTTAAAAACGAACCCAAGGAACAAACATTAAAAAAATTCTAGAACTATTAATATGTTTAAAGGCACTTAAAACATTCCTTTCTTTCCTTTTTGTTGTTGATCCTCACCAACAAGGATATTTTTTCATTGATTTTAGAGAGTGGAAGGGAGGGGGAGAGACAGAGAGAGAAATATGGGTATGAAAGAGACACATCAATTGGGGATCAAGCCTGCAAACGAGGCATATGTCCTTGACTGGAATTGATCCCCAGACCCTTCAGTCCCCAGGCCAATGCTCTATCCACTGAGCCAAATCAGCTAGGGCAAAAACATTCCTTTCTAATCCAACTCAAAATACATCTCTGTCAACTACATTTTGCATGAATGTTAAAATAAAAAGTGTGTAATTTTTGTGTAATTTTTCTTATAATTCAGTGATATTTACCATATACAAGGTTGAAAGTTCTGAAGGATAGAGCCCCAGCTTTATGCAAAACAACCTGAAAGTGCTTTTATCACAAAAACAGGAAAGCCACTAATGGTTTGCTCTTTCACTGACAACATCCTGTAGTCTTTTAAGTAAAACATCATCATTTTCTTGACAGAGGCGTTTGGCAGGTGATTCTGCATCACCATCAATGGCTATTGCTCGCTTCTTGGTTCTCTGTTCACCTTGCCTTATCATGTTGTTGATATCTTTCAAACTCTGTGCAAAAATAGAGGACATGCATGAGCAAAGGGGAAAAAGGGAACTAGCACCGAGAACTAAGCAAACTGCTTTTTCCTGCCCTCTATCCTGCTGGGGTACAGATTATTATTTAAAACCAAGGCTAACGGAATAAGGGTAATTAGGACTAATCTTTTCAGGAGTTTTTTAAAAAACTAATTTACCTTATAGCAGTTCCCAGTGTGAACATAGAACAGATGCAGCAGAAGCATCTAGGAATGTATTAGAAATGCAAATTCTCATGCCCCATCCTACTGACTCAAATGTTGGGGATGGGGCCTAGCAATCTGTTTCACCCTACAGTTGATTCTGATGCTCCCTATAGTTTGAGGTCCTCCTCTTAAAGCAATGCTTTTGAAATTTTAATGTACCTACTAATCATCCGGGGATCTTGTTAAAAATACAGATGCAGATTCAGTAGGGATAGTGTGAGCCTGAGCCTGCATTTCTAAAATGCTCCCATGTGATGCTGATGTTGCTGGTCTGTAATCCACACTGTCAATAGCAAGGCATTACAGAAGCGTTTCCTAAAAGCTGTGCATCACAATTGTGTAGAGCTAACTGCCAGAGTTTTATGACTCAGCAGGTCTATGGGACAGGTATCTTGTCTTCAACAAGCTCTCCAGGTGATCCTGACCTATGTTTTGAAATTATTGCCTTAGAAATCAATTGGTGCCATTTTTGATTTCATGCAACTTCTAAACATCCTTATGGGAAATCGACTTCTAAGAAGAGGAAATGCAAATCTGTGAGGTGCTCTATCTCAGTGTTTTGTTTGCTAAGTATAGTAAAAACTCAACAGATGTTTGTGGAACTGAATGAGAAAGTCGTAAGTTAAGGAGCTGCCCTTGTATTTGGACTGAATTACAATCTGTCCCAGTACAATTTTTTGCAGTTGGCAGTGATTCTCGCTTCTGGAGAATCACTGAACATATCTCCTTGATAGCCCTTCAAATATAAAAAAACAGCAATCATGTCCCAGTCACATCTTCATCATAGTACAGGATAAAGATAGATAACAGAGCTGTTGATGTAAATAAGATGTCTCTTTTCAGACTTTACTATCCTTGCTGTCATCCACCAAATGAGCTTCCACTTTCAAGGCCTTTCTTTAAACTTAATGTTCCCCATTTCTGACCACTAACACATGTTGCATTACTGATGGTCCTTTCTCAAGATCAAGCTTGAGCAGGAAAACACACTAGACTCTTGCACTGAACTCTAATACCATGTCAATAGTAATGGATTAAACTACCGCAACTGAATACAATGCTCTTGTTCACAGGAAATTTGCCGTAATAACAGTTCATATTTATGTAACTACTCAAAACAGAGAGAACAGATTAAAAATTACTAACTGGTAATGTGAAATCCAATTTTTAACAAATGTACATAAGTTGCTTTGGAGTAAAGTTTTTGTGTACCTTACCTTAGAAGGACTGCCGTTGAACTTATACAGCAGAGCAGTCCTTGGCGTAAGGCCTGACCCATTCTTGTGTGGGGAAACATAAACAGAGTGCTGTTGGGAAATTCGGCGTGGTGAGCCGGGTTGTTGCTTAATATGTGGAAACGGAGAGAGTGGTGGAGCTTCCATCTGAAATAACCCAAAAGTAAGTTGTCTTAAGATAAAAGTTTTCTTTCTTTTTGGAATTCTACCATATTTTTATTCTTACTGGCATCCCCTAGGTGGGAGTCAGTTATATTTGTAAGAACTTATTTATGGCTGAAAAAAAGCAAAGAAATGGTCCATTACCCCTTTATTTTTCAACAATTACTAAGAGAAACTAAAATGTATTTTCCTGGATCTTTTAGGAAACCCTGAAGAATTCTGGGTAAGACACCAGCAACACTAAGACAAGAATATAAGAACCCCACATCCATTCTCAGAAAGTAGAGGCACAAAATAATCAATGTCCTAATACTTATAACAAAAAATCTCTCTCAGCACACACATACCTACAGCCAAAGCAATAGTAGAGAGCATAAAAGAGAGGCAGAGAATTCTATGAGCCAGAAGGCTCAGTTCAACATGGAACAAATCTGTTAATGAACTGTTAAAACTTTATAATAAAACACAAAAGATTTAGGGAAAAAAAAAGACTTGGTGAACCGAGTCTGTACTTTTCTTTAATATTTGTTACAATGTTTCCTTCTCAAGAATAAAGATGGTTCCTTAATTATTACTCATTTTCTTCTTGAAGCTAATAAAATTAGTTGCAATTGGCTGATGATACAGATATTCAAAAGCATAGCATATGATGGGAGCTAGAACTGATGGAGTAGGATGAATAGTCATGGCCTTTGAGGACAGATGGAGAGCATATTCCTTGGAAGGAACAAGAACAGAAATGTAAAGAGACACACAGATAAATGTACGTGGCTACTGGCTGGGTATAGTTTCTACTATGACCCTCTTTCTTAAAACTAAAGTCTGATCTATTGGGAATCAACTTGGTTTTTATACTGGTAATACTACTTTCACAAACTGCACTGCTAAAGCTAGGATTTGCATAAAAATTTCTTAGCACTGCCTCTATTTATAATTCAGGTCTCTCTATATCATTTCCTCTTTATTTTGCGAAACATATTTAATGAATACAACAATAGAAATAAAAAACAAGAGAACAATGACCGGTAGCATATTAATTTTGTTTTGTTTTGTTTTGCCCTAGTCAGTTTGGCTCAGTTGATAATGTTGGTCTGCGGACTGCAGAGTCCTGGGTTTGATTCCGGTCAAGGGCACATGTTAGGAGGCAGCTGATTAATGATTCTTATCACTAATGTTTCTATGTCTCTCTCCCTCTCTCTTTCTTTCTGAAATCAATAAAAACCTATTAAAAAATTTTTTTCCTGTTCCCATCTAGTCATTGCCCATATGTATACATAATTCCTAGCAACATAATGATAGTATGGATTAAATTTCCATGATTTCCTCTGGGCTCTGCTGTATCATAGCCTTAATCACTTTGTGATTACTAGTATATTTTTGTCCTATTTAATACATCAGTGAAATACTTATCTAGCAAAATAAACTCATAATAATCTAACTATGACTAAGATATTAATAAAGCAATAAAATGTAAAACGTACCATATGGTCCTGATTAGACAAGTCATATTTCAATGCAAATGACTTCACTCTTCCTACATATACTGTATTATAAAATTTGATAAGATCGCCCCTTTCCTCTCTCACTGGTGGACTGGAACAATCAGGTGTTTTTGTAACATCTTCCAAGTCTGTTAAAAGAATTCAGTGTTGTGATAGATATACTTACTTTAATATATGTCAATTATTTAAATTATAACTCTCTCTACAATATTAAAAAAATCAAATAAACTCATCTTTATGTAAAGCAATCAATGTTTTCATAAAATGTTCAGAAATCTACAAATATTGTACATAAATTGAAATCTTGAGAAATACAAACATGTAAATTTAACGTGGTACTCTGTTCTCTAGATACACTTTTCTTTAGACACCTTTAAAAATATATTTTTTAAATTTATTGATTTGAGCCCAGTTGGTGTGACTTAGTGGTTGAGTATGACCCATGAACCAGGGGGTCACGGTTCAATTCCCAATCAGGGCACATGCCCAGGTTGCAGGATTGATCCCTTGTGTGGAGCATGCAGGAGGCAACAGATCAATGATTCTCTCTCACCATTGATGTTCTATCCCTCTCTCCCTCTCCTTTCTTCAATCTGAAATCAATAAAACACAGATTTAAAAAAATATATTGATTTAAGAGAAAAACATCAGTTTGTTGATCCACTTATTTATGCATTCACTGGTTGATTCTTGTACGTGCCCTGACCAGGGATTGAACCTACAACCCTTGATGTATTACGATGATGCTCTAACCAACTGAGTTCACTGTCAATGGTGGCTCTTAGAGAAGCATTAGCCTTGGGTTGAGTTTAGCTAAAGGGCCTGCATATATTTACATTGCAGAAAGGTAGAAAGACTCTAAAAGGTAAGGCATATCCTCATAAATTAAGAAGCATGATAAATTGCTTGTGTTTATTTTTTGTGGAACTACATGACAGTTGACAGGTGTTCAAAGAGCCAACTTTCCCATGTACAACAGCAACTTTTGTGCTCAGTTTATAGCTAGCATCCTTAGTTGTAAAATGACAGCTTGCCCCAAAGTACTTTTCTATTTATTGTTGTAACTCTGAGATAGCTTGTGACAACAGGCAAAACTTTACACTTTTTTTTTTGGGGGGGGGGAGAGTATTACAAACCATTGTTTACTTGTACATACACAAGTCATCTGCTTATAGGAGTTAAGAAAACCACTGGCAATTAAAAATAATGCAGCATATGAAAAAAAGTTCTCATTCTTAGTACACTGGCCTACAAACACTGAGAACATGGATAGAAGCATGCTTCCACCTTAGGAAAACCAGTAAACTCAAACATGGTCCACAGGCCAAGCAGCCCAGGGAATCTTCACAGGCATCTGAGTCCCAATTTGGATGTCCATTTTACTCTTGCTATTTTTTTTTCTTTTTTTTGCACTCTTGCTATTTTTGAAATATCTTAATAGGGGGTAAAAAGTGATGTGGTCAAATAACTTGAGGAAATGCTGTATATTATATCCTCCTCTTGGAAATTCAGAATACATGTCAGTATATTAAAGACTTTGAGAAGTATTTTCAGTTGGGGAAAAAAACAACAAACATGTTCACTTTAATTCAATATTTATCACTTTTTTTTTAATGCATAGTCCCTCTTCCCCATAATACTTATTACCATCCTGGGGAACAGTGTTCCAAGGTATACTGGTAATAGCTATTACATGTTACAGTATTCTCATGGATCAATTAAAATTATTTAATGTTCTCCTTGGATTAGAAATTTCTGGAGGCAGAGACTATATAGTCATCATATTTCTGTCATCCCAATTCCAGTTGTTAACATTTACATAAGGTAAGGGGCTATACTAAGTTTGAAGGAACAAACATTTAAAAATATAGCACCTTCATCAGCAGATAAGTGGATTAAAAAACTACACAATGGAATATTATGATGCTGTAAAAAGGAACTTCTACTATTTGCAATAGCATGGATTGTGCTGGAAAGCATTATGCTAAGCGAAATAAGTCAGTCAGAGAAAGATAAGTATCACATGATCTCACTCATTTATGGAATCTAATGAACAACATATGATAAACAAAAACAGATCCAGAGACAGAGAAGCATCAATCAGACCGTGAAACCTCAGAGGAAAGGTAGGGGAGGGTGGGGGTAAGGGAGAGAGATCTATTAAAAGATTTGTATGCATGCATATAAGCCTAACCAATGGACACAAACACCAGGGAGGTGAGGGCATGAGTGGGGGTGTAAGAGGGTTGGGGGGGAGCAAAGGGAGGAATAAGGACATATATGTAATACCTTAATCAATAAAGAAAATAAAAAAAATAAAAAAGATAGAATGAAAAAAAAAGTCTGGCACCTTGAATTCTAACTAAACATGATTTTAGCTTTTTTTTTTCATTTCAAAAAAAGAAAACAAAATGTCAGTTATCCTTTATGCAGAACAAAGGTTTCTGCCTTATAGCCTCTGTAAGGACACTAAGCACTCTGAAATTAAAGCCTTAAGTGGGCCTGGTGACTATCTTATCACATGTACATTAGGATCGGGAAAGAGAATGAGATCAAAGGTTTGCCTGACTGGTGCTATTACTGTTACAAATCTGTTTCCCCTCAGAGGGAAGGAGGGAACTTCCACCTAATATAGAGACACATGGTAATAAGTTTGTGAAATGAACCAATGAACATTTAAATAAAAAACAAAAAATTTCAATTACAGTTAAAAATTTAGTTTCAAGTATATAGCATAGTGATTGGACATTTATATTAACTTAAGAAATGATTCCACCAAATAATTTTAGTACCCACCCTACACCATACATAGTTATTCCAATACTAGAGGCCCAGTGCATGAAATTTGTGCATGGGTAGGGTCCCTAGGCCTGGCCAGCAATCAGGGCCAATCAGGTTCCCCACCTCCCAGTCTCCCCCTTCCCTCACTCCCTCAGCACCCCACCACCACTGTTTGCCCGCCATGTTCCGCGCCGCCCCTGGTGGTCAGTGCATGTTATAGCAAGTGATCAAACTCCCGGTCGAACTTCCGAGGGGACAATTTGCATATTAGCCTTTTATCATATAGGATTATTGACTGTATTCCCTAGGCTGTATTTTACATCCCCATGTGGTGGTCTTTTCAATATTTGAAGATACTTCTTTTTTTCTGTATAAAACCTACCTTTCCCATAAGATTGCCTTAAACCAGGTGATATTGTGGGTCACACAGAGGTTAGAGAAATAGAATGAAGGCAGGCAGTTCCTCCACTCTGGGAAAGAACTGTGCTTCAGGAATGAGTTTCTATACAATAAAATTAGTAAGAGAGATTCTAAAATCATGGCATTTTTTCTCATTGCATTCTTGGGGATTGTCCTCTTCATTTCTCTAGCAGAGGTTGATGAGCAGCAGAGACTCTAGAAATGAGCTGTAATATACTATTGCTAAGTCTGTTTCCTGTATTCCTATATTTGATGAATAGACAGTTGTGCAAAGTTGTCCCATTGTCTCCAACACCAAGGAGAAGATCATCACAATGCAGAATTAGCTACAGCAGAACATACAAGAAGGACTGCAGATCAGCATCTTTTCAAGTATTAAGAAAGGGAGTCATTCTACTACATAAGTTTTTTACAAATAATGTCGTTAGTCACTTTCTGTGGTCATGTGGTCAGTGGTTAGTGGATAAGCATCAGAGTGTGTGAGAGGGTAATCTTCAATTGAGTAAACACGTGACTTTAATTAAATCTTGGATTTAATCTCTCGTTTCTAAGCCCTGTGCCAACTCAGTACCAATAGATTATCTGTCAATATTTAGTAACCTTAGAAATTCAAACACACGATTGATTCTTGATTTCTGCCAAGTTATATCTCAGTTTGTGTTTGATAAAGCCTTCAGATAGAAAGTGATTCTTTGGACCCAGGCCGGGTAGCTCTACTGGTTAGAGCATTGCCCCAATACACCAAGGTTGCAGTTCCGGGCACATACAAAAAGCAACCAATGAATGAATAAACAAGTGGGGCAAATCGATATTTTTCTCTCTCTAAAATCAATAAATAAAAAATAAAAAAAGAAAGCAATTCTTTAAACATCTGTTTCAGAAGAAAATGCTTTTCGGCTCTTCTGTGAAGGCGGTAAAACTCTGAGAATTATAGCTAAAGCTAAAGTACTATTGGTACTAACTAAATAATCCATAGTAAAGCAAAGGTTTATCCCAGGAGGCTCTGAACGTATCAGAATTTGTGGAATTACTGATACAAACCAGACACTGGAAGAGTGGTCTCAGTTTTTCCTTTTTCACAGTTCTCAGTCTGTGACATTTTGCTCTTATTATTCTTCATGCCTTGTCTCTGACTTCTCAGATTTCCAAGGGCTCCAATTCTTGCCTCATTCCTTTCAGTCAGGAACTCCTCCCTAGTACCACTAACTGTGTGAAATGTGAGACTGCAAATATCTAAGCTCCTTTTCCTGTCACGTGACAGCAGTGACTTCCTAAGGATTTCTTCATACATGATTTTCCTTGCTCAATAAACTATGATTTCATAATTTACCCTACTGCTCCCATGAATAAAAGGAATGTCTTTTTTGGATTATCATATAACATTGTCAAGCAATTAAAATGTGAAATGAGACAAGCCCTTAGTAGACTGGAGGTAATAGCTGCAGAGCTTCAGAGAGACGTCCTGAATTTTTTAGCATGGATCTTTGCCTTTAGAAATTTTCGAAGACCTAAACTGAAATGGGAAGGGGGACCCTGGCCAGTTTGTGTTATTTAGATTAAGCTCAGTTGGTTAGCATGTCATTCTGATATACCAAAGTTGAGGGTTGATCCCTGATCAGGGCACATACAAGAATCAACCAAAGAATGTATAAATAAGTGTAACAACAAATTAATGTTTTGTTTTGTTTTAAAATATATTTTTATTGATTTTTTAGAGAGGAGGGGAGAGGGATAGAGAGTTAGAAACATTGATGAGAGAGAAACATCAATCAGCTGCCTCCTGCACACCCCTACTTGGGGATGTGCCCACAACCAAGGTACATGCCCTTGACCGGAATTGAATCTGCAACCCTTCAATTTACAGGCCGACGCTCCATCCACTGAACCAAACCGGTCAGGGCACAAATTAATGTTTTTCTCTCTCTTCTCCCACCCCCCTGCCCCCGCCAACTCCAATCAATAAATTAAAAAGCTGGCTGGCGTTGCCCAGTGGTTGGGCATTGACCTATGGTCACAGTTCGATTCCCAGTCAGGGCACATGCCCAGGTTGCATGATTGATCTCCAGTATGGGGTGTGCAGGAAGCAGCCAACCAATGATTCTTACTCATCAATGATGTGTGTGTTTTTTTCATCATTGATGTTTTTAATTCTCTTTCTCCCTTCCACTCTCTTAAATCAATCACAAAAATTTATGTATCCCAGATAGTTGCTGGCAGTTACTTAGATTCTCATAGAGCACATTGTTTCCCATATTTAATCTCTAATATTTGTGTGTTTTTTATTTTTTTTTTGAATGCTCACCTGAGGATATGTGCTTTTACTGATTTCTTTTAGAGGAAGGGAAGGAGAGAGAGAAAAAGAAGAACATCCATGTGAGTGAGAAACACTGACTGGTTGCCATCTGTATTAATGCAGACTGGAGATTGAACCCACAACTTTTTGAAGCATGGGCAACACTCTAACCAACTGAGCCACCTGGCCAGGCTTGATGCCTGGCTTTGCAGGGGCAGTAAAATCACCAATATGTAACAAAATGGAAGGTTTTTATGGGTCAGGTTTGCTGTCTAATATACTTCTCATTGTCTTGAAAAGGCTTAGGCCATGGCTGGGTAGCTCAGTTGGTTAGAGTGTCATCTGGATATGCCAAGGTTGCAGGTTCAATCCCTGATCAGGGCACATACAACAATCAACCAATGAATGAATAAATAAGTGGAACAACAAATTGATGTTTCTCCCTTCCTTTCTCTAAACTAAATAAATTAATCAATTTTTTAAAAAAGAAAGGCTCAGGAATAATATATTTATGTAAAAAGTATGTATCCTGCCCAGCCAGCGTGGTTCAGTGGTTGAGCACTGACACATGAACCAAAAGGTCACTGGTCTAGTCCAAGACACCTGCCCAGGTTTGTCGGCTTGATCCCCAGTAGGGGGCATGCAGGAGAGCCAATCTCATCAACGTTTCTTTCTTTCTATTCCTTTCCCTTCCTCTTCTCTCTAAAATTAAAAAAATTTTTTTTAAAGTATCCTTAAATGGGATTAGATTCTAGGTCATTATTATTAAAGGATCTATATATATAAAAGCCTAAGCGACTGAACAACCAAATGACCAAATGGCCTAACGACTGGTCAACTGGTTGCTATGACATACACTGACCATCAGGGGCAGATGCTCAACAAAGGATTTGCCCCCTGGTGGTATGTGCACTCCCACAGCCAACTTCCCACGGTCCTCCTTGCCCTCAACCCCCCAGGTTGGTCGGCTCCCATTGGTTCTGATCGAGGTGGCTGGCCAACCTCCCACAGCCCTTCCCCCCAGCTGGCCAACCTCCTGTGGCCCCTCCCCCTGGCCAGCCAACCTCCTATAGCCCTTGTAGGTAGAGCACAGGAGGTCAATCTCGGTGCAGTGGCTGATGCAATGCTGTGAGCACACTCCAACAGTTCAGATCTTTCTGGCAAACCAGGAAGATGGCAACGCCCGCCTGAGCCCCTCCTAGAGCCACGTACACAGTACCCCGACCTTTACGCTCACTGGCTCCCTAATAAGACGTTCTATGATTGGCCACCTCCACTACATATACTGCTGTACTTCCTCAATAAAATTAGACCTGCGTCACAGAACCTGGTCTCCGGAGTTGTGCATGCAAGCATCCTAGCACTAGGGGCTCCGTTGTCCTCAGCTCTGGGAGACCCCCTGCTTCAACCCTTGCTGGTCCTGATCGCTGGCCAGGCTGAGGGACCCTACCTGTGCATTAAGTCATGCACCAGGCCTCTAGTTTTTAAACAAGATCTTAAAAATTCAGATCCTAACAGATACCATAATGATCATAAATATTTATGTAATTTTTTTTTAAAAAGTCTTTGACCCAGCCAATTACTCTTAAGAATTTATCCTAGGCATGTGGACCAAGTGATTTCCTCACAAAGCTGTATAAAATTGGAAACAGTCTAAATGCTCCACATTGTACAAGTAAATAAATCACAGTATATACAATATATATGCACTCATACAGGGTGGGGTAAAAATAGGTTTATACAGATGTTTGTATAGAAAATAATAGAATAATCTAATCTAATAAAAGAGTAATATTGCAATTGACTGTTTCTCTGGGACGCCTAAGCCATGCCCACCAGCCAATCAGAGCGGCTGTATGCAAATTAACCCAGCCAAGATGGAGGCTGGCAGTCACAGAGCTGGAGTAAACAGGAGGCTTCCGTTGCACCAGGAGTAAACTCTGCCTAGGCCTGCTGGGCCTCTATCTGCTCACGGCAACATTCTTTCAATTATAGAAGCCATGGAGCTGAAGCCAACAGGAGGCTTCGTTACCGGCCTAGTCCTCAGCTTAAAGTAACAGTGTATCAATTATAGAAGATAAATAAACCCCAGACACCTGATTCCAGCCAGCCTTGCTGGCATGTTGGGTCAATGGGAACTGTGGGCAGCCTGAAAACAGCCCTCAGCCTCGCACCCAGGCTTCCCAGGAACCCCAGTAGAGACTCAAACCCTGAATGGACTGTGGGCATCCTGTAAACAGCCTCAGCCTCTCACCCATGCTGGCCACACCCCCATGGGGTGAGGGTCCACACTGGGGGGCAAGGCCAGCCTGCAAACAGCCATCAGCCCCTCACCCAGCTGACCAGGCACGCCAGCAGGTGGACATCCCCCGAGGGGTCCCAGACTATGAGAGGGCACAGGCCAGGCTGAGGGACCTCCTGAGTGCACAAATTTTTGTGCACCAGGCTCCTAGTTAATAAATAATAAAAGAATAAACTATGTTTCCTATTCTACTTTTGTCCCACCCAGAATATATACATTAAGGAAAAGGAAAAAGGAGACAAGGAAAAGGAGATGGGGAGAGGAGGCATTTTCATAATTTATCAACATATGAATACAGAACATTTGATTTTCCTTTCTTTGAAAAAAATTACTAGTGCCTTAAGTCTTAGCATGCTGGTAAAACAAGATAGCAGCCTTGCCAGTGGTGGCAAAATATCTGTATACTTTTTAATAAAAAGGTATTTATTTCTTAATTGTCTCCTCAGACTGATCACTGACAGCTATCTTACTTTCCCTGTTATTCAAATTTACAGCAGTCCCTCCTTATCCACAGGGGAATGTTCCAAGAACCCCTGTGGATGCCTGACACAGTGGAGAGTACCAAACCCTACATATACTCTTTTGACCTATACATACATACCTTATAAATTAGGGACAATAAAATATGAACAATAACTAATAATAAAATAGAACAATTATAACTATCTACTGTAATAAAATGTGAATGTGGTCTCTCTCTCTCTCTTTAAATTTCACTGGATTTAAACATCATCAGAGATTTAAATCTCATATCTGAAATTTTCCATTGTCTGAGGATAACTAAAATCAAGAAAAGGAAAACAATGGGTAAGGGAGGACTACTGTATTTTAAAAATTTAAGTGCCTTTGCCCTAGCTGGTTTGGCTCATGGATAGAGTGTTGGCCTGCAGACAGAAGGGTCCTGGATTTGATTCTGGTCAAGGGCACATGCCTGGGTTTTGGGCTCGATCCCCAGTAGGGGGCGTGCAGGAGGCAGTCGATCACCTACATAATTGAATCTGCACTGCCTGGCATTCACTATATTATGTACAATGTAATCAAATGTATATTACCTATAGAATGTTAAATTGGGTAACTTACCACAATCTGACATTTCAAAATCGCCGTTTACTTTTTTGTTAAAAGCCACACTTTCTCTTGGAATACTTTTCAACAGTACACTTCTATAGACCTATAGGTCAGAGGGGAAGAAAAGGTCTGCTAAGTCACAAAAAGGCACAGGTTAAGCCAAACCAAAATAAGAACAACAAAATATCAAGCCAATTAAAAAGTATTTGTATGGGTGATCATCAATCAAGAGGAAGATGTGATTAGTCTGATAAATGCAGGTTACAACAAACATCTTAGAAGAGGGAATACTGAAGCAGATTCTGAGCCTTCATCTAAAATATGCCCTAGTAGGAGTTTACAATGTAAATGGAAGAGTTAGGTACACAAATAGCTACTAAACACTGATGACCAGGTTTTGCCAAATAAAATAACTTTAAAGATCTGAACTTGTCCCTCCTCCTTTTTAACTCCTTACCTGAGAACCAATTTACTCTCACTGGGGCTTCTTTTCCTGCTCTCATCCCATTTCCATCTTTCAGATGGACACATGAAAATTTGTTCCGTTCTGGCCCCGAAACTCTTTCTTACCTCCAAGATAGCTGATAGGCATGAACCATTTCTCCTCATCTCATGGGGACTAGTATTTAGAAGCATTTAGGGAACTCTGGCTTGGCTCATTTTGACACACAGTAAGTTTATCTTAAGGATCTTTAAAGACAATCTGGACTTCTTTTGGCTCTGTTCCTGAGGGGTTTTTCTGAAGAGGCCCAGAAATGTTTAGCCTGTCATAGTATATAATAAACACTTGTACTTGGTTCTTCTAATGTCTATAAATCACTCACTACTTGGGGGCTTAAGTAAAGAAGTAAAACTCTGCCCTAACCGGTTCGGCTCAGATGACTGAAAAGTTGTACAGGATTCTCACCCATGGTTATTATAATACTAGGGGCCCGGTGCACGAAATTCGTGTACGGGGGGAGGGTGGGGGTCCCTCAGCCCAGACTGCCCCCTCTCACAGTCTGGAACCCCTCAGTGGATGTCCTATGATGGCCCCAGTCTGCCAGGTGCCTTTTGTGTGTGTGTGTGTGTGTGTGTGTGTGTGTGTGTGTGTCTCGCCACTGGGGACCTGCCCCCAGCCGCATCTGAGGCTTGGAGCAGTCCTCCTGTCTGTGTCTACCTGCTGGGGGCCTGCCCCCAGGCTTGGAGCAGGCACCCCCTCTATGTTGATCTCTCAGACTCTTGCCCTCCCCTGCATGTTGTTCTCTTTTATGAGCTGTGGCCAGGGCTGGGTGCTGCCTGCCTCCCAAGCTTGCCTACTGCCCATCTTCCTCCAGCCACCAGAAAGCAGGGAAAACCCTGCCTCATGGTCAGGCCAGCCTTTTCCTGCTCCCTGATCCCCGGAAGGGACCTGGGAAGCCGCCAAGCAGGCCCCCAGCCCCCAAGAGCTTGCTTTCTTGGGGCATCTATAATGACACAATTGTTACTCTTAGGTCAGGTCTGCTGTTTCTTTCAGCTCCCGAGGATTCTATGATTTATACATTGTTGCAAACATGTTGCAAACGTGTTTTGCTTTGAGGCAAGGATAAGCGAGCCGGTGCGCAGATAGTTTCACTTTCACTCCTGCTGCAATGGAAGCTGCTGTTTTCTCCGTAAGTGGCGGCCGCCATGTTGGCTGGGTTAATTTGCGTACAGTCACTCTGATTGGCTGTTGGGCGTCCTGAAGAAATGGTCAATTCCAATATTACGCTTTTATTAGTTAAGACTAGAGGCCCGGTGCACGAAACTGCACTGGGGGGGGG
>PVJC01006902.1:0-53223 GCA_004026665.1 Murina feae | reverse complement strand
CCCCCCCCCCGCACCGGCCTGGTTGCCCTTTACTGCCCCCCTGCCTGCCTGGTCACCCCCAACTACCCACCCCTGCTGGCCTGGTTGCCCTCAACTTTCCCCCAACTGCTCACCTGCTTGCCAGCCTGATTGTCCCCAGCTGCCCCCTTTGCTTGCCTGGTCACCCCCAACTGACACCCTGTCAGCCTGGTCGCCCCACACAGCCTGCTGTTCAGTCATTCATCTGATTGTTTCAGTTGTGATGGCCCCTGGATTTTTATATATTAGGATGGCTTAAAACATCCAAGTATTATTTACATTTGAATAGCTAAAAAAAAAAAAAAAAAAAAAAAAAAAAAAAAAAAAAAAAAAAAAAGATTTGGCAAAGAGAAAAAGTAAGATAAATAAACAGACTGAAAACAATTTAGAGAGAACACAATTTAGGGATATAGAAGAAAGAAAGAGGAGGAAGAGAAGAAGAGGAAGAATGTAAAAAGAAGAGATATGAAATGCAAAAGGAAGAAGAAGAAGGAATATGAAGCTGAGAACATAGGGAGAGAGAAATATCAAAACAGAGAAAAACACAATAGAGGTAGAGTCAGAAGTAGAATTTGAAGAATATTTTAAGAAACTCAGATTGGAGAATTAGTTTCAAAATCTGCAGGGCACAGTGTCCCCTAAAACTGAAGGTCACGAAGGAGCTTGTAAAGAAGCTCAAGTTTCAGATTTCCAACTTCTTAATTAAAAATAATAATATATAGTTTTTAAAAAGTCTCAATTAGTCATGACTAAATTTAATATTGAGATTAAATGAAGTAATCCAAGTAAACTGCTCAGAGCGGTGCCTGATATTAGTAAGTGCTCAATAATTGCTTGTTATTCATATTCTTTATTATCTAGCCAGACTGAATAATGAAGGCAGAATATATTGAGTTCCCAAACATTTTAGGCAATAATCTGCATGTTGAATGATACTGCAAATGCTCTTATAACCTTTGATTCATTTCAACTCTATTGTTTTTCACACACACACAAAATCTTATAGTTACAAGATTGCAGCAATTTAGTTTATCTAGATTATCTATTGATTTTACTTATTATTATGTAATGTAAAGAATAATATACTATCTTTCAACAAACTTAAATTTCCAGAGTAATTTTAGTTGCAATTTGTAGAAGGGGGGGAAAGTCATCAAAATCTCTGGACAGCTCTAAAATGCTCCATACATATTTCTGAAGAAATGCTGTTCCTTGGATTTTAAAGATTTCTTTAAGAAAGTGGAATATCTCACTTATTTATGGATAATAAAGACCATTATAAACTGATGAACATAAATAGATACAGAGGCAGAACAGCATCGAACAGACTGTCAAACTACAGCAGGAAGGCTGGGGAGGGTTGGAGGGGGAGTTAAGAGATCAACTGAAGGACTTGTATGCATGCATATAAGCATAATCAATGGACACAAGACACTGGGGGTAGGGGAGGTGGGGGGAAGGTCAAGGGGAAAAAGAAAGGAGACATATGCAATACTCTTTGTAATACTTCAAGAAATAAAACAAAATTTTTAAAAAAGAAAGTGGAATATTTTTTATCTGAAGTATTTCTTGATAGGACTAATGCTTGAGTTGTTTTTCCCACATAGTTGAAGGAATGACGTTAGAGTTAGGAATTATGCAGGTATTCTAATGACTTATTTTCAGCAGGATCATTTCCGTTTTATATGTATCAATTCCAAGACACAGGTGCAAACATTTGCTTGTCATATTTTAACAATCAGTGAGAGGCTTCTTCAGGCCCATTTCCTTAAAGAATTTTTTTAAATGGAAAGGGAAGAAAGCACTAAAGATAATTTTTTTTTTTTGGTTACACGGTAATTCCAGGATAATAAAATACATGATAAAATATAGAGATTAATAATAAAATAGTCAGTCAGGAGCCCTAACTGGTTTGGCTCAGTGGATAGAACATCGGCCTGCAGACTGAAGGGTCCCGGGTTTGATTCCGGTCAAGGTCATATATACCTTGGTTGGGGGCACATCCCCAGTAGTGGGTGTGCAGGAGGCAGCTGATGGATGTTTCTCTCTCATCAATGTTTCTCATTTTCAATCCCTCTCCCTTCCTCTCTGTAAAAAAAATCAATAAAATATATTTAAAAAAATAGCCAGGAAAGTTGGGGCCTTTTTGCAAAAGAGAATCCACACTGATGGGACTTAACTGCAATGTATGACTTTTCCCACAAGTATTCATTCAAACCCACAACTCTCACACCTTGGTCGCTCTACTTCTTGTGATAGCCTAAAAACTCAAAAGGTTATGACTTTTATTTAACTAAATAGACTCTCTGTGGGGCCGCGCACTGTATTAAACCCCATCCTACTGATACCTAATTATTGCAGCAATCTTGCAAGAGGGGAGAATTTCAACCCATGTGACAAGTGAGTAAACTGAGTCTGAGAGTCAGTGAGTTTCCCAAGGTCATTTCTCAAGATCAGTCTACCGTCTTGCTGATTCCGAAATTCTGATGCTTCTAATAATACGACGTGGCTTCATAAGCAGCAGATGAGATTATGAATTAGCACAGAGTTTTAAATTTAGGATTCAAGTCTCTTAGTCTTTGATATGCTGCAACTTGTTAATGAGCCTTTTTATCTTGGCCTTATTACCATCAATTACAGTCTCTCTGATTAAAATTGGAGAACATTTTTGTAGTGTCTATAATTTACTTATTTATTTTTATAAACTTTTATTGTTGAGAATATTATAGATGTCCCCATTCTTTCCCCCCAATTACCCTCCTCCAGGGCGAGCTGCAGCTAGTGCTACGCCTGGAGCCACTTATGAGAAGTATGGGGCACACTGATGCCAGCTGCTGCTTGTCTGAGAGATTTTAGGGAAGTCCAAAGCGTGAGGCAACAGAGCCCAGTTGTGTGGGGAAGCCACTGGAAGTGGCCTGGATGAGCCTGCAAGGAGGGAAGGGCAGGATGTCAGGGAATCACTAGGGTGGGGCAAAAGTCCTGAGCCAGGTTGACGGAGATTCAGATGTGGCTCAGCTGTCAGCTCTGTTGCAGAAAGGGCTCAGCAAAGGGACATTGTCCTCTGCCAGTACTTCTATCAGGGAGGAAATTGCCTTTCAGCTCTTGCCCTGCTGAGACAAAGTTAGTCCCCTCTCCAATGTCCCAGGTTCCGTTCAAGCTATTGCCTCCATGCTAGAGCTCAGAGGGAGTGAGTCTGAAGAAGTCCATGCATGGGCCCTTCAAGAGGAACTGTCTGGCACTCACAAGCCTCCCTGGCATTCAGCCACACTTCCCACCCCTCCAGGCCTCCCCCCAGATTTTATAGCTGGAAGTTATGGTGCCTTCTCTTCCCGGTACTGGACTGAGGGCCTGGTGTGTGGCAGGGACCACTAGCTCCTCAGGGAAACCTCCCTCCACAGCAGAGATATCCCTCCCGATTTTAAACCATATTTTAAACCACAGCACGTATGTGTGGGGCCAGTTGGTTCAGCAATTCTGCCCTGCATCTCTGTCCCTCCTACCAGTCTTAATGTGCTCAATTCCCTAGTTGTAGGTCTTCCATTCAGCTAGATGTCAGGTGTTTCTGAATGATGGTTGTTCTGTATTTTAGTTGTACATTTTGATGAGGTTGTGGGAAGCAGCAAGTACCGCATTTACTTATGCTGCCATCTTGTCTGGAAGCCAGATATTTTTCCCTGTGATTTCTTACTACCTTCTGAAATGTTGCTTAGGTAAAGGGATGATCTGGGTGAACCAATATGCTATCAACAAAGCACAGCCCACAGGCAGGATTACCCATTTCTCAAATCTCACGGCTTTGTTATTCAGCATAATTCATGTTCAAAATTGGTTTTTGTTATATGGCTGTCGTAAATGTTAGAGGTGGAATGTTTCTGGTAAAATGAAAGGCATGCAGGTTATTTTGGAGGTACTCCCTTTCAGCCCCCTTCACAGTTTTGTACAGACAGACAACATAAGAATTCAGTGAAGCCTTGAGTTTTCCCTCAGATATGAACCGGAAGCTTTGATCCTGAAACAGTCCTGGTGTCCAGTGTAGGAAGGTTCCTCAGTGCTAGATGTCAACTCTAAGGCACAGACCTTTGCCTATGGAAATGTGTTGTATGTGCCACAACTAAACTTATATTGAAGGTAGGATTGGAGCTCCTAAAAGCACACAGTGTGGAGACATTGCCCGAATTCGTTTTAGAAGCATTTGCTTATGTGAGAAGTTTTGTTCTTGCATTTTAGGCAGAGGTAGGGTCGTGGGGACATAGCTAAATTTCATTCATCTCAAAAAAATTTTGGAACCTACTATTTATCTCTCAAAAAAATAAAAATAAAAGTCAGAGAGGTACAAAGTCAAATTGCCTTAGGACAGTTACCAACATTTTGTTCAATGCTCTGTAAGGTGCTTTGAATATATACTGAACTAGAAATCTGCACTAAAAAGTCTTTTGCACTTGGAGAGCAATTCAGGTGCAATTTTGTTTTTAGGGTATAAAACACCACAAAGTTTACTACTTAACTAACAACTTTTTATTTTATTTTATTTTATTTTATTTTATCCAATACTTTGTTTTTTTCATAGTATTTTTATTGGCATAATTCCCTATTATACAGACACTAGGGGTCTGGTGCACAAAAATTTGTGCACTCAGGGGGCTGGGGGGTGGAGGGGTCCCTCAGCCTGGCCTGTGCCCTCTCGCAGTCTGGGAGCCCTATGGGGATGTCCATCTGCTGGCGTGCCTGGCCAGCCTGAGTGAGGGCTGATGGTTGTTTGCAGTCTAACCACAGCTCCCATTGACTCAAGGTCCCAGCAAGGCTGGCTCAAAGCAGGTTTCTGGGGTTTATTTGTCTTCTATAATTGAAACGTTTTTGCCTTAAGCAGAGGCCACAGCCTGCCTAAGGAGGCAACGAAGCCTTCTTTTGCTTCAGCTCTGTGGCTTCTATAATTGAAACTTTGTTGCTTTGAGCTAACTGAGGCAGGTAAATTCCTCCAAACAGAAACCTCCTGTTTGCTCTAGCTCTGTGGCTGCCAGCCGCCATCTTG
Organism: Murina feae; assembly: GCA_004026665.1. Classification (NCBI taxonomy): domain Eukaryota; kingdom Metazoa; phylum Chordata; class Mammalia; order Chiroptera; family Vespertilionidae; genus Murina; species Murina feae. Next base: position 48,176 of record PVJC01006902.1, on the reverse strand, counting down.
GTTGGGTTAATTTGCATACATCCACTCTGATTGGCTGGTGGATGTGGTTTGTCTGGTGGGCGTGGCTTAGGCGGCTCAGAGTAAAGGTCAATTTGCATATTATTATTTTATTAGATTAGATACTTATACCTCATAAAGCAATATACTGACTAAAGCAGCAGTTCTCAACCTGTGGGCTTGACCCCTTTGGTGGTGGAATGACCCTTTCACAGGGGTCACCTAAAACCATCCTGCATATCAGATATTTACATTATGATTCATAACAGTAGGAAAATTACAGTTATGAAGTAGCAACAAAAATAATTTTATGTTTGGGGGGTCACAACATGAGGAACTGTTTTAAAGAGCCAGAAGGTTGAGAACCACTAGACTAAAGAATTTCTTGTCATTTCTACTTCTTAGAGCAGAGCTGGGGGTTTCTAATTATGACAACATAGAGAGGAAAAACATCTGTGTTGTCAATACTGAACAGTAGCGGCTCTCAGAAAGTGAAAAAAAAATTGAAGATACTTTAAATATTTGAGAGATTAAATGAAAGTTTGCTTAGCATAATGCTCTCCAGTTCCATTCTTGCTGTTGCAAATAGTAAGAATTCCCTATTTTTTTTACTGCAGCATAGTATTCCATTGTGTAGATGTACCACCATTTTCAATCCACTCATCTGCTGATGGGCACTTAGGCTGTTTCCAAATCTTAGCTATAGTGAATTGTGCTGCTATGAACAGCCAGACAGAGAAAGATAAATATCACATGATCTCACTCATTTATGGAATATAATGAACAACATAAACTGATGAACGAAAACAGATCCAAAGACAGAGAAGAATCGATCAGACTGTCAAATCTCAGAGGGAAGGTAGGGAAGAGTAGGGGTAAGGGGGAGAAATCAACCAAAGGACTTGTATGCATGCATATAAGTCTAACCAGTGGACACAGACAGCAGGGGGTTGAGGGCATGAGTGAGTGTGGGGGGTAATGGGGGACTAAGGACATATATGTAATACCTTAATCAATAAAGAAATTAAAATAAATAAATAAATAAGTAAATAAAAGTTTGCTTTTGATGTTTCCGTGAGTGGTCCCTTAGGAGGCCTGAGAGTCTGGGTATGTGTAACAAAATAAATGGAATTTACACACACAGACACATGCACACACACACAAGTAGAATAAAAGAGGCATCATTGTACAATGAATCTTAATTGCAGGTTACAACCTCCATATAAGCTTTGATAATTGATAGCAGAAACACCAAGACACCTTTTTATTATATCCTATAGGCTCAGCTATTGATTCATAAGGGTGTTACAAAGTGCATTTTAGTATTGCCCTAGCCCGTGCAGCATAGTTGGGCATAGTCCCATTCACCAAGAGATTGCAGGTTCAATTCCCAGTCAGGGTACATGACTGAGTTGCAGGCTCAATCCCCAGTAGAGGGTGTTTCAAAATATTTTAACAGAAAAAAAACCACACAAAATGAATTAGCATAATCTCAGACCAGTGGCTCAACTCACACCATTCTTGGCTGTGGCAATACAACTCTTAATCGACAATATTCTCAAAGCACGAATGCCTCCATTGTTCCCTATATCACTTTAGAACAATCCTATTTTTTAGCATGATAGTCATAACCTTTAAGGATTAGACTGGTTTCACATTCAGTTTACTTATCAACACCTCCACATCTGTAAACTTTCCTCTGTTTCTAGCTGGAGCCCTAACTTCCGAGCAACTGTCTGTATTGAATTCTTAGTCACCAAGTCAGGTTGCATGGGACCCTGGGCATAGTGACTACTGATAAAGAGATGCTACTGCTGACCAACTGGCCAGATTAGATTTTTACATTCTGAGCCACTGTACTTTACTATGTCTAAGGAGAAAGTATGTCCATAAGCAAATGAGCAGGTGAACAGAACAGTAAGACCATCAAAGTTCTTTGAAAGTTTGGCATTCACAACTGCTCAAAATAGTCCAGGTCATGAGCACTCTTGCATCCCCAAAATAAAGATACCATTGATGTATACTAATTTATCTCTACAGCCTTTACCAGGAACACCAATCATTAACCTGATTACTTGTTGAAGTGCTATATTCATCCTGTTTGCAATGGCTTCCAGAGCTTGAGCTATAAGTGAGAGACAAGTTTATCATTACGATAGAGTTTGACCATCTTTTTCAAAACTCTTACTGAATACTGTACTTTTTCTCACACACCCATTCCTACATACCAAATTCACAAAATCCCAAAATATAGCTCTTTGGTTTATTCTTAGTTATTTGACACTTCCCCACATCAAAATACATTTGTTACAAGTGTAGAAATTTCTCAGTAAAATAGTTTTATCCAGATTGTATACAAGAAAAATTTAGATGAGACTGTTCATATTGCTTATTCTAAAATCTATAAATTTTACATTTGAAGGTAATTTCTGAGCATAAAGTGATGCTACCAATAAAAAACACACATATAAATGGACATGAAAAAATTAAAGTATTATTCTAACGCACATATGCTCATTGTAATTGTGGTTATATTTAATCTATACATATTATTTAATCCAGGTCTATGCACGGAGTAAAATTGCCCCAATTTTTCAAAGCTCTGTATTTTCAAGACATGGTGGAAATAAGGGCATTACAGTCTTTGGACTTTGCTTGTTCACACTCATATTGACTCGATTTATCAAGCAAGAACTCTCAGGCTGCTCAACCTCCTTCTTTTTATTCATACATATGTGAAATAGCGATCTTTTCTGAGCTCTTTCACATAAGAGTCTATTTTTTAGATAATTATTCCCCCTTAGAAAGCTTTGCAGATTGTTGAGATAAACTCTGACATAGTAGATTTAAACTAGCTTCCGTTCGGCTATCGCACTCAAACAACTTACTAGTAATATATCTTCTAGAAGAAGGCCTTTCAATTATTTTAAAGAATTATTCACTTTCTGCCTTCCTTCCCCAACAGTCTTCTTCAAAAAACATTCCTCATATAATTCTTGGAATAAGCACTTTCTGGATGGGCAATATGCCACAGGCTCCATGTTAGACGAGAGAGAGAGAGAGAGAGAGAGACAGAGAGAGAGAGAGAGAGAGAGAGAGAGAGAGAGAGAGAGAGAGAGAAAGAGTGTTTGTCTATCTGTCTATCTCTCTCCCTGCATGCATGCATGTTCATACTTTGCACCTCCATAGGCTCATTGAGGCGAGTGGCCGGACTGATGTCAGGGGTAGAGAGAGTAGAATGTTCAGGGAGAGAGAAGAGGAAGTTTAAAGTCCATGAGGCAGGGATGTGTGTGAAAAACAGAGAGATGGCCTTGTGGCACACCAATGAGATGCCAGCTTCTATTGACTGGTATTAAGTAGGTGATGTGGTTCTAAGTCACCTGTCTGTCCTGTTTTCATCCTGTAAAAGCTCCTCCAATTGTCAATAATCCTCTTTAATTATAATCTAATCTGAATGCAGTAGTGCCGGTCCTCTTTCTGGACACAGCAGAACAGAATGTGATTCACACCATCTTCTACTTATGATGTTGGAACTGTAAGATAAATCCTTTTTCTATTTAATTTCTACTAGTTAGCCATACCAGACACTTGAGATCTTTAAGATTCTGATCTTTTTATCTCTTTCAACCAAAACACTCATAACCCCATCAGCTTCCCACCTCCTGCTGATGTCTTTTCATGTATTCAAGTCATTGATTAAAAAAATAAATGCTGAGTGGGATACAGTTAAAGACGAGGTCTTCGATATCACTTGAAAGTTTGCAGTCTGCTAACCTTGATAAATAATTCAGTATTTTGGGGTTAAGGCTATTCAAAAAGTTGTAAATTAATCAATTTACACTACAACAGTCATTCATCTTCCTCTTTTTTTTTCAAAGACATCATAAGAAGACTTCATAGAACTTACCATATTGCATAATTATATTATTTATTTTTTGAACACGTTTGTCTTGTCCTTTCCACTAACATTTAAGTCTAATGGAAACTTTTAAAAGTTTGTGATGTGCTTTATTCTAGAAAGGAAAATGTGCTATCTCAGGGAACAACTCCAAAACAAACCTCCCTGAAACTATTAAATCTGAAGGCGCTGGGACTGAGTGTAGATCTGTGACAGTCATTGTGAGAGACCTTGAAGCAAGGTCTTTTCCAGCCAAGTTTTTGCAAGGACTTATGCTCAAGTTGATATTTCTTGGTACCTTCCACACACTGAGAGGGTGTTTCCAGCCATTAACTAAGCCTAAGAGGGACTAGAACTGCATTGCTTCTGCTTAAGATAGGACTCCTCTAATGGGTAATCTTTACTTCCCGTCTCCCTATTGCTATGTCCAATTTTTAAAAAATATATTTTATTGATTTTTTTTACAGAGAGGAAGGGAGAGGAATAGAGAGTTAGAAACATCGATGAGAGAGAAACATCAATCAGCTGCCTCCTGCACACCTCCTGCTGGGATGTGCCACAACCAAGGTACATGCCCTTGACTGAAATCGAACCTGGGACCTTTCAGTCCGCAGGCTGATGCTCTATCCACTGAGCCAAACCGGTTATGGCTGTTATGTCCAAATTTTTTTCAACTGTGCTATTGTCTGAGGCTCTATCAACAAAACGTTCCCTCTTCCTATCATTTGTTTCACATGCTGGGCAAACATTAAGGTCTAAAAATTCTCCCTTGCCTACTAATATCCTTCTGGCCTCTTTATCCTCCACAGGCATTCCCTCAAAATAATTCTCTTTCAGCTGCAATTCTATTCTCTGTATCTATGAGTCTCTTTCTATTTTGTTTGTTAGTTTTTGTTTATTAGATTCCCCGTGTACCCCTTGACAAACCACAGAGTAGCTTCTGTTCCCTCCAATACAACAAAATGGCTCTTCATTTTACAGATAGCCTCTAGGCTTTCAAGGTCAGGCATTAAGGTGAGAATATTGCATATACGCACAAGTGTGGTAGCCGGTACATCTGCTTCTCCTGGATTAAGTGTAATGGCGTTTTTTGTTTCCTCACCCTAGTGCCATGGATGTCATATTTAGTGTGATGACAACTATAGTACATCAAGATGAGTCTGGGCATTTTCTCTGGTTAATATCTTTAGGGCTGATATACTGCTGTCATCCCAAAGATACTATAAACCACATAATATATATTCTTAAAAACCCTTTAGCTTAGACAAGCTAGAAGAAATGTACTTATCTTTAACTGAGAGCCCTACTCATTACAGTTTCCATGATGCCACACTTTTGAGTGTTTTCTTGTAAATATAGTCATGTTTGTTCTCCTTTCAGATCTCCTCCTCCCCCACTAGAAATATAACTGGAATGCCCCAATGTATGTTCATATGTCTTTCTCTTTTTTTCTTTGTACATGACTTTTCTAGGTGACTTTGGCCTTTGCTATAGTTCTAAATCGCATCTAGATAAAGTCTAAATATTTAGATCAAACTCCTTTGAGGTCCAGGCTGATGTAACAACCTATTGTTCAGAATTCTATGGAAGCCCCAAAGTTAGTAAAGTGGACAATACACGTCTCTATAATATAAAGATATGCTAAATAATACCTTGCAATCAAAAGTTTTGTGACCTACTGCCAGGAAAACAGGGATTAATTGAAGAAGGAAAGACTGAGTTATGATTGCAGGCACAGGAGAGGAGTGTTAAAACTTTTCCCTCTCCCACGGTGAAGAGAGAAATAAAAAGGATTCTCTCTCTTCATGACAAGCACTTATCAAAAAGGGAGACTGGCTTTGTCCTCTGGGCTGGCTACGTGCTAAAGTATGGAATCGTGCAGAATCAATGTCACCTTAATGGTAGGGAGCTTATGAGAGTTGATTATGTAGCGGATGGACTTGGGCAGTAGATTTAAAATAGAATTGTAGACTGCTTCTCTTCTGGGCCATTATGTAGAAAAGAAAAAGACATAAAAGCAAAGGGACGGGGCAAAGAGAGAGCTCCGCAATTGATTGGCAAGCTGTCTATATACTCTGCAGGAACAAGGATGACTGAATCTCTTGAGACACTTATGTTGAGAATATTCATTGTTTTGTCTTTGTCAAAGCTGCTTATGAGCATTGAAAGCTTTTGGTCCTTTCTTAAAGGTGACAAATTGCCAAGAAAAAATTTCCAACATCTAACTACCATTCATCAGGTCTCATTTAGAACCATTCTTCAGGACATCACAGATTCATGTGAAGAATCTGTTGGTGTGGGAGACTGATAATCACCACATGTTTGGCCTTTGGCCCATTGGGAGGTGGGGTCTAATTCTTACCCTTTGATCTCGATAAGTGTGCTCTGTTTGGACAAACAAGGTAAGTTGGAAGGGATGCTGTGCCAGTGTTCAGGAATGAGCCCTAAAGCTTTGACAGCTTCTACTTCCTGTTTTGTTTTGTTTTTGTTTTGTTTGTTAAAACTTGCTCTTAGAACTAGTTACCAACAAAGAAGTCTGACTGTTTTGAGACCTCCACACTGTGAAAGGATATACCCATGTCATGAGGAGACACCCTGGGCTTGGAGGATGCGTTGCTTCCTGGGAAGAAGGAAAAGCCAAAGAGGCTAATCATTACATCACACTGCCAAGAAGCCAGTTTTGAAGAGGCACTTCCATTCTTAACTCGTATAGCTGACACTGTGTCAATCAGAGGCAAATTAGCTAGATGATATAATATTCACCCTAAATATTATGAAGGAAATTAAGTGATTCTTTTGAGACACTAAAAATCGTTTTGTTTGTTTTGTTTCATTTTTTTGCTTTTTTAAATATATTTTATTGATTTTTTTTACAGAGAGGAAGGGAGAGGGATAGAAAGTTAGAAACATCAATGAGAGAGAAACATCAATCAGCTACCTCCTGCACACCCCCTACTGGGGATGTGCCTGCAACCAAAGTACATGCACTTGACCGGAATCAAATCCGGAACCCCTGAGTCCTCAGGCCGATGCTCTATCCACTGAGCCAAACTGGTCAGGGCTGCCTTTTTTTTTTTTTTTTCTTACATAGCAATAGATAGCATAATAATTAGGAAAAAAAACACTAGGGATAATTTCCCAGAGTGAAAACTTTTATCTCTCCTAGATTGTTTTTGTTTTTTTTTTACTCTATAGCTGTCCTCATAAATAACTTCAGTTGTGAATAGTTGGCCTGCACATATCTTCATTGTAAATGCTCCCATTTCCATAATATGGTGATTATTTACTTTGCTAATGCAAATTAAACAGTTGATTGTAAAATGAAGATAAGAGAATGAATGCTTTAGAGTTGTTTTATGACTTTTAGATGGGGAAAAGGAAGATAAAGTGATAAATAGACTCACATGGTATTTGGATGTGAATTTTAAACAAAGCTAATTTTACACATAACAGTTGCTTCAGAAAGATTCTATTTACAGAGCTTCTGTGGTTAGCAACAAACTCTCACCTCTACTAACTCACCCAGTAAAAATATGCAGTTAGAGTCATGCCAAAACAGTCATACCTACTAATATTATCAATGATACAAATGTGTTATATTTGTCAAATAAATGAAAATCCTTCCTTCTGAATTTTAATTTTGAGAGTGGCTTAAGTGGGCAGTCAGTATAAGTGAGGACTGCGGAAAATCAATAATTTGCATTCCTAAATGTGTATGTCACTTAAAACCTTAGTGAGAACAGAAAAAGCCTTTGAATGGATGTAGGAATTTTAGCTTTGCACAGTGTTCTGCTGTGTCCTATTTTCTTGAGATAAGCCTTCCGTGATGCAAGTTAAGAATAGAGATGAGTTGCCTGGATGCAAAGAAGGATAAGAACAATAGTAACAACCACTGAAATATAAGACTGCTGATAGCACAGTCAGGTGGTGTATAGAAATGGCTCAAGAGGAGGGATAATCAGTATGTTGGGCTTTTCTCTAGTTTTCAGAATATTTCTCTCTCTTGGTATCATCTTCTGGATGACCACTGCATAGCTTAGGTGATCATGCTATCGGAAAAATGCATGGATAGTCTTCCTCTGCTGCTAGTAGGAGTGGGATTCTTGGGGTGCCACTGGAATAAGCATTTCCAGAGGCCCCCACTTGGAGGATAAGACAAGGTAGAAAGCTTTATCATCAATAGAATTATGTTCCTCAGTTTCCAAAGTCCCATTTTCCTTAATCCACTCCTGGAAGATGTACAGCTGGGGATTCAGCAGAGCTAGAAGCAAAGGCCATGTCCAGAGTTCCCATTCCATGTTGGAATCAGGTCTCGTACAACATCAGGCTAGTTGTAATCCATTGGTCCACTGTGGGGTCCACATGGCCATGAGCCATATGGGCAAATGCAGGTGTATGAGAGTGCCACAGCCAGGAGCACCCAAAGCAAGACAAGGGTGGGAACCAAGAGAACAAACTCCATTAGGAGATTAAATATCTTAAACCTTTCTGAGCTTGTAGTGGCCACGCCTACTCTGGTTTGTAGTGGTCACACCTACTCTGGTCAGTCCCAGGTGTGACTTATAGACAAGTACCTTCCCTATTTCACCCAGACTTTATAGGGCATGTGTCTAAACTGCAGCTCTCCGGCAAAGCTGCACAAATAAATGCCTATAATACTTGGCCTCCCCTTCGCTCATTTATAGTTATTCATAACTAGGTTAAATTACAATGATATCAGTCACTGTATTATTGAAATCCATACCTTTGGGTGAGGGAGAGGTGGGAGTTTTGCCATCACCACAAATGTGTGAATATGAGGAGAAAAATCTTTAATGCATAAAAATAGATTATTTTTAGATTTTTGATTCATCCATGAAAAACTTTAATAAGGATACAGGTACCACGAAATTGAGACTCTCCAATAAGTAACTTGAATACTGTCCTCACTTAAACTAGGAATGGCTGTAACATTCTTGAATAAATCATTTTTTCCCTAGAAGCAAAACATTTCAAGTGCTATTACAGGAGGTACCAGGTACTCAATGGCAAGGAAAAGATCAGGAGGACTATGTAAACTGTATTTATAAAATATGATTCATACACCAAGCCTGAAAAAAAAAAATTCTCAACTTCACACTTCAGAAAATACAGTTGGATTATTTTTTTTTTATTGCCAGATAGGGGCATAGCTATTCACTAGGAGGTGCTAGGTCTGCAGTTTTGAAAACTCACCACAGGTAGGACACAGCATTTTTAATGGCAGAGGGGATTTAGTGGGAGATTTTTGATGAGCGAGGAGTAACCCTCCTCAGGATCTCTTTGTGGGCGGTCACCTTGGTAAACAGCAATCAGAAGTACCACCTCTCAGCAGATGCTAGGTCAGGGATGTGGCATGAATCATTCATGCAAGGTCTCCTTGCTACCTTGGGATTGCAGGACCTCGCGGTGAGTAGGAAATGAAATAAAGCTCATGCCGGATTCTTCCTTTAATGCCATAGCAAGCTTTTCTTACAGAAGTTTAAGCCATCTTGGCTGAGTGCTTAACACTGTGGAAGCCACAGTGTTACTGCTCATGTGATGCTTTTCTCCAGGAATAAAGAGAACCTGTTGTCCCCTGTCAATATTCTAGCTTTCGAAAGCATAATCACAATACGTACAAAAATACTTTTCCTTGTACAATAAGGGAAAAGATAAAATACAACTGATAAAATGGGAAACAGAAGATTTTAGATACCTTTTTGCCTCTTTTTGATAAAAGAGTCCATTTTTAAAACACATGACATTACTTCAATTCAAATCAAAGACTTGGACAAGCTGAGTTCAAGCTCTCCAATGGTGTGTAGGTTACTGATTATAGAGGCAAAATCACAGACCACTGTGAGTTAGGGGCTTTGGTCATGCTGGGGGCTGATTGTTGGGAGGTGAGCTAAAGGTCATAAGTCATTTCTTCAAGTGTTGAGGAGCTCTGAGAGTTGTGCTGGTGTCCCTCTGTCTGGTTTCATAAAAAAGTAGCCAGCGGATCATTCCACCTTAGGGTTTAGGAGATGAAACAGAACTTGGGTCAACAAGATGCTATCTTTAGCTTAACAGAAATCCATAACATATGACCCTTAGGTAAGGCACAGCCATTGTTTCTGGTTACTTCAGGGGTTAATGACTAGTAAGGAAAAGGGTTAAAGAAACGGAATAGAGTGCTGTGGCTACATATAGAATCTAAATCCTACATTAAATCAGAACCCTAGGTTTCATTGCTAGGACAGGGCACCTGGAGATAGCCATTATCTTTAGGTAAACTCTGATTTGCGTGGAGTTAAAAGTATATCACATCGGGTTAAGTTCCCCCTTGGATTAGCAGGGACTCAGTGGGAGGAGTTAGAAACAGGATTAGGCAGACAGGAAAAGGAGTGAAAGGAAGGAGGAATTATGGATATGACCTTTGGAGCCAGCTAAAACTGCTACAGGATTCCAGGGCAGGAGAAATGGGGAAACTGAGGCAAGAAAGTTAAAACAGGGTCAAACAATGTGGGCAATTTGCAGCCAGCTTGTAACTACTAGTAACAAGCCATTATCTTCTCCAGCCAAGGACACAGGGCAAATGGTTAAAAAAAAACCTCCCTAATGAGAAAATGGAGGGGAAAAGAGGAAAGGAAAAAAAAAGGACCATTTTTACTCCCTAAGCAGAGAAGGCAGCAACCCCAAGGCTCGGCAAGATAAGGTTGCCAGGTGCTTTCCATGAATTCTGGGAAGGCCACAACAAAGTAAAAGAAGGGACCTTGAGAACTAATCTGAACCCAAATAGACAGCAGAGGAATATTGAAGCCTGTGGACAGGAGGGTATATAACGCCTCAGACTCCCACCCAACTTGCTCCTCAGATTAGCTGAGAGCCTGTCTGTGCTTCATAACCCGGATGCACAGGTTTGCTTGCTTTGTTTTTTATTTCAATAAAGGTGCATGCTGTAATTGCTTTAATAAATTGGCTTGTCACAGTGCAGTCAAGGTCTCTCATATCAACTCATCTATATGAGAAGACAAGGATCGAGGTTGGGGACAGCCCTCTCCCACTGGCTCAGGGGGCTGTCCTGTCCGGTAACACCCCTCTGGGGTTGGTGAGAGGTGCTTATAACATAAGGATCAGATGGTCAATGCTTGTGTGTTTGTGGAGTGGGGCAGAATCCTACACCATTAACAATTCTCGGGACACAGCTGGGTGTCCTACAAAGCAACTCAATTCTGACACTCTCTTTTAGGAGATAGCCACACATCCCACAGGTTAAGAGCTGCGTCCCACAAGACTGCCCTTCACACCCCCTACCAAATGCAAGTCGATACCTGTTCTTCTAACCAACCAGCTACCAATTGGAGGTTCCAAGGACACCCTCCAATGCAGGATCCCAATCTCAAATCTAGGTTGTTACCTGAATATCTGACTGACTGGCTTTAAACAGAGGTTCTCATGACCTCCTCCGTAGGTTTGTTTAATTTGCTAAAGCAGCTCAAATAACTCAGATAAGCATTTACCCACCTGATTTCTGGTTTATTTATGAAAGAGTATAACATAGGAACAGCCCGATGAAAGAGATGCATACAAAGGCCAAAGAATGAGTGAAGGGCACAGAGCTTCCATGCCTCCTCTAGGCATGCCGGGCTCTCCCAATGGAGAAAAGGCATCCATGCATTTATCTAATAACACCATGACTGATACTTTAATTTAGTTTTAAAATTTTATCTCTGGAAATTCTTTCTCTCTCGGAGACCTAGCCTTTTCCCTGAATAATCAGCCACCTCAGAGACAGCAGGAGACAGTAGCCCAGACTTGACTAATGGTCACATGGTCTGGACCTCTGGCAGGCTAAAGGTCACATCTTTATCTAACTTAAGTTTCAGCTCCCGAGCTCTAAGATAGAGTGACCTCCTGGCTACTTTCACATGAGAACAGACAGAGGGATGCCAGAAAAGACCTCAGAGGTGTCCTCAAGATCTGAAGAAATGATTCATTACCTTTACCTCACCTCTAACCAATTGGCCCCCAGCATCATGACCTCAAACCTTAGCTCAAGATGTCTTGAGAATTTTCCTGTATAATCTGTAACCTACAAGGCATCAGAGAGTCAGGTCTGTAGCATTAGTTGGATTGGCTAATTCAGTGTTAAACCATGTACTCTTTCTGTACTGCAGACTGCTGCTCTTGCATTTCTTTGGGCCAGTGTTTGCAGGCATGAGGACACAAGGAACACTGTGATTCCAGTAACAGGTTCCCAGAAGACTTGCCCTTCTTTCGATTTATCCATGACTTTGGAAGTGTGAGTCATGCAACATGAGCAATATTCCTGAAAATTTAGCACTAATTATCCTATATAATAAAAGGCTAATATGTAAATAGACTGAACTGCAGAACAACTGGAACAACCAAAGAACTGAAAAACTGGTTGCTATGATGGGCACTGATCACCAGGGGGCATGTGTGGAACATGGCAGGCGTTGGCGGTGGTGGGATGGTGGAGCAGGTGAGCAGGGACATCAGACCAAGGTGGGGCACCAGTCACTGTCATTGGGGCAAACCTCTGGTGGTTACTGAAAATTCTTCACTCCTGCGTGCCACAGTCCCACCTGGCACTTGCACCCACTGCCGGCACCTGGCACTGGCCCCAATCGCTTAGCACTGTCAGTGAGTGTGAGCAGTCGCTGCCAGCACCGATCACCCTTCAGGGCTTCTCCACCTCTCCCTGCTCCTGAGGGGTGATCAGGGCAGCAGCTGACACTCGCACCCACTGACTGCACCGGCCCTGCTTGTACCCACTGCTGACACAGGCCGCAAGGCAGACAGAGGACTGGGTGCCACAGAGTGAGGGGCTGGGCAGGGAGATGGAGGATCAGCTGAGACTCTCCCCTGTGTCTACCGCAGCTTCATGGCCCACAGTTCCTTTCACAGAGCACGAATTAGCGCACTGGGCCCCTGGTATCTTATAATTACTAATCTAGCATATCAGAGCAATGCACGATTAATAATTGGGAAAGCAAAAATTTGCGAAGAAAAGCAGATGTTAGGTTGCAACATTTATTACAACTAATATATTGATTATGCCTATTATGGGAATTTGTAAGTGGATAACAATAACTTCTCTTTCATTAACATCACCTCTCATATTCATTTTATCCATATTTACCAGTCTAGCATCTCCTCTGTATTTTACTTTTATGTGGGATCAACAACCTTCATAAAATGACCACATTTCCAACCTATTAAAATGAATCCAGGTTTAGACAAATGAAGCCAATATGCCAAATCCTACTGAATCAATGTGGGATTAACATATTTGTAAAAAGCAGATTGGAGAAGTAGGGTTCTAAGTTCAACAAGTATCCCAGGTTCAACTAGTGTCTCAGAATAAAAATATACATTTATTTAATGGAGTAGTTTGGGATTTTTTTATAAAAGATGTGAGAATATTGTCATGATGATAATTATTACATACTAGAGGCCTGGTGCACAAAAATTTGTGCACTGGGGGGGGGGTCCCTCTGCCTGGCCTGTGCTCTCTTGCAGTCTGGGACCCCTCACCCCTTGGGGGATGTCCACCTGCTGGCTTAGGCCCACTCTCCAGGCAATCAGGCCTAAGATTGCAGTCAGGCATCCCTCTGGCAGCCCGGGAGCCCTCAGGGCATGTCCACTTGCCAGTAGGGAGCAGGCCTAAGCTGCAGTTGGACATTCTTAGCCCTGCAGAGAAGGCAGGAGAGGCTCCCACAACCACCACTGTACTGGCAGCCTTCTGGCTTGTGGCTTAGCAGAGTTCCTCCTATGGTAGTGCCCTGACCACCAGGGGCAGCTCCTGCATTGAGCATCTGCCCCCTGGTGGTCAGTGTGTGTGATAGTGACCAGTCATTTCCAGTTGCTCTGCTGTTAAGGTCAATTTGCATATTACCCTTTTATTGTGTAGGATTATATAGGATAGAGTCCTGATGAATGGGTGGGGGCCAGCTGGTTTGCCCTGAAGGGTGTCCTGGATCAGGGTGGGGTTCCCACTGGGGTGCCTGGCCAGCCTGGGTGAGGGGCTGATGGCTGTTTGCAGGCTGGCCACAGATTCCATTGACCCAATGTCCCAGCAAGGATGGCTGGAATCAGGTTTCTGGGGTTTATTTATCTTCTATAATTGAAACATTGTTGCCTTGAGCAGAGACTATAGCTGGCCTAGGCCGGCAGTTTCCTCCATCACTGGTACAACGGAAGCCTCCTGTTTGCTCTAGCTCCAAGCTGCTGGCTGCCATCTTGGCTGGGTTAATTTGCATACAGTCGCTCTAATTGGCTGGTGGGTGTGGCTTAGGTGTAACAGAGTGAAGGTCAATTTTCATATTACTCTTTTATTAGATTAGCTTGTAGAACCATGAGCACTGGCTAAACAAACATTTTGGCTACTTTCCCAAAGTACTCCAAAACAGCATGAAAAAGGCTTAGGTGGTTTCACTTCTTTAACAACTTGAGGATTCCTTTTGAAAGCTTCTCACTTTCAAAGTTAGAGTTAAATGCCTGTTAAATAACAAAATTCAACTGAATGAAATTTAAAGCTCTGGTTGGCTTTAATGAAGGTTTTGTAATCTAGCGAGTAGGAAGGAGCTGTGAGGAGTTGTACAAAGAGGAGGTTTGTAAAGGCAGAAGAGGACCCTAGCTGGTTTTTCCCAGTGGATAGAGCATGAGCCTACAGGTTGAAGGGCCCCAGGTTTGATTCCAGTGAAGAGCACATGCCTGGGTTCCAGGCTCGATCCCCACCCAGTAGAGAGCATGCAGGAGGCAGCCAATTAATGATCCTCTCTCACCATTGATTTTCCAATCTCTTGCTCCCTCTCCCTTCCTCTCTGAAACATATATATATATATACACACACACACACATACACACACACACACAGAAGAGGGATGGGGGAGAGTGGATTGTGTCAAGGTAACCTACCTATAAGCATGGAAGAGAGGCTTTTATCAGGCATATTCCACATCGATTGCTTAAAATTCCACTCCTGAGAGAGGCTGAAACTGCAATGAGGTTAGATTCTAAGTCTGGGTTTGGTACTATGGTCTTAGCACAGATGCATTGGCATTTGCATTTATTTCACCACCAGAAGTGAGTTGTAATGGCAAGTCCTCAACTACAGTGCTGAGGGTGGAAAGAACATATGCACGGATCTTCCTGGAGACTCAGAAGTTGGGTCAGTCAACATTTCCTGCACATGGCATTACAGTCCTGGGAAGGCACCTGTAGCAGAGTCCTTTCCAACTCTCAATCAACTGTGCAGAGCATTCATGGTAAAAGAGGAGGCATGCCCTCTACTTGACCAAACTTCACATTAAGATCAAGGTCCTTAATTCAGAACACCAGTTCTTATTCCTTCTTAAAAACTGCTTTTATGAAACTACTAGAGGCCTGGTGCACAAAAATTTGTGCACTTGAGGGGGGGGCTCAGCCCTGCCTGTGCCCTATTGTAGTCTGGGACCCCTCAGGGGATGTCCACCTGCTGGCTTATGCTCCCTCCCCAGAGGATCAGGCCTAAGCTGGCAGTCAGACAACCCTCTGGCAGACCGGGAGCCCTTGGAGGATGTCCACTTGCCAGCAGGGAGCAGGCCTAAACTGCAGTCAGACAACCTTAGCACTGCTGAGGAGGCAGGAGAGGCTCCCACCACCACTGCTGTACTGGCAGCCATCAGCCTGGCTTGTGGCTGAGCAGAGCTCCCCCTGTGGTAGTGCTCTACCAGGGGCAGCTCCTGCATTGAGCATCTGCCCTCTGGTGGTAAGTGTGTGTCATAGTGACCAGTCATTCCCAGTTGTTTTGCTGTTAGAGTCAATTTGCATATTACCCTTTTATTATATAGGATTATTATATGGGATGTTGTCCTAACCGTGAAAGTTTAAACTGACAAAAGGTTCTTAGAAGTATTTCAAAGGTGTGCTTTCATCACAATGTGATGGACAGTCATCAGAAATTAATGCTAGAAATGTCTCTTTCTCAAAAGTAATATTTTTAACTTTAAGGAAATAGCTTTAGCATTCATTGACTGTCTTCATTCAAAGCTTCTACTTCAATCTCCTGATTTTTTTCTCTTTGCAATTCATCTGCTCCCTCTCTTCTCTTCATATTCCCACCTCACTTCTTTATGTAGCATGAATATATTCTCTGTTTTTACTCTGAACTGTCTTTGCTCTTCCTCTCCTCTGTGACTACCAATTTCACAAACAAGACTGAAAGATGAGTGAAAATGACTTAATAAGGATTTACCTATTCAGAAAAATTTGTTCTCAGTGATGTTTCATGACTTCTCCTGAGAATAAGGTATTCAAAGTGCCACCCTAGTCATCTCTGAGCAAAACATTTCAAATTGGCTAAGCAGCTGCTTAAAGGGAAGCTAGAAACGAACAAGAACAATAAGATTTCCTGCAGCCATAAACACTGTGATGCTTTTATCTTGTAGCACATTTCCAGCAAAGGCCATTCAGAGTGCAGGTTAGCAAGGAGACATCTAGCCCTTTTAAGACAGCATGCATGAACAACGGGACGGTTTCCATTCCTCAGTTGGCTTTTAGATGTTTCTGCTTTTAAGAGTAGAACTGTGTAACTGTGCCATTTGAAATCCCGATGCACTATAATGCATCTTTTTGAAAAGAGTTGACTGTTCTTTCAAGGGAATAAAGTTTTATTTCTTACAAGGAGTTTTAATTGACGTATTAGAGAGAACAAATGCCCTAAAAATACTGCTCCAAATGTTTTACCCACCATGAGGCTAGTCCGAGGAAAAAGACTATCTAACCCTCCTGTGATAGTACCTTACAGATGTTTGTAAATTTGCAGTTTCTTCCTTAGTACTATCCACATTTAATTTAGAAGTTATGTGTTTTTAAATAATGTAGCTTAATATCCCTTCTACTTTTTCAGGGGGGGAAATCTGCTTTAAAAAAGTATCAGTTTAGCATTTGGTTGTGTGCATGCTCCTGGGCTGTCCATCCCAGTCCAAGATGCAGGGGTCAAAGAAGGTGCTGGTTCAGGCAATTTCTTATTTGGAACGAGATATACTCCATCCTCCTTCATATGTTAGGTTACTGAATGCACATTCAGAGATTCTCTTTCCTTCCAATTATTTATTGAGTTCCTACTATGCATGCACTCTGTGGATGAGGCTAGTACTCAAAACAAGTAAGGAAGTTGCCCTCACAGTGGTTGTATTTTGTGAAAACTGCAGACAATTAACAATGTAGCTAGAGAAACAAACAAGCTAGTTGCAGATTTGCAACAGACCCTGGAGGAAACACACAAGGTGATGTGATAAAAATCTAGGAAGAAGCATCTTTAGATAATTAACCCTAAGAAAACCTTTTTGGGAAGGCAATGATCATGGGAACACCTGAAAGACAGGAAAAGGAACTCTGTAAAGCCAGCGAATCCTGGTCACATTTTTACGGGTGAAAAAGAAAGATTTAAAACCAGAGATGCTTCATAGGAAATTGATTATTGAGTCTCTTCCACTCCTTCCTTTAGAGATCAGCCAGAAGTTATTCTCAGTTATGAATGATCTATTCCTGGTTTCTATGTGCAAAGCTGGGCTTTCTAATACTTGCGTGTCATAGCTATGTCACACTTCCTGGCTGAATGCACCTTGAGATAACATTCCTGGTATTAGTACATGCTAATATTAAACACATTTTTTTTACGGGAAACGAGTAAAATCGGATCAGGGAGATTGTCAATGGCCATGAGGAAACATACATTGGAACCTCTAGTTGGAACCGGCAAAAATAAAAATGTTTTACGTCATTGTCGTGTGTGTGTGCCTCTCATAAACTACGCAGTGAAACGCGGTACATGTACAAGTTTTGTAATGTACCCCTGCACAAAGGAAAGTGTTTCCAATGCTACCACACAGTGGTGGGGAAATGCCCGCTCACAAAGTGTTAACTTCGTCAGCACAGGCTTTATTGGAGGGATCATATTTGAGAATCACACTGGCTTTGGTACCTACAAGTCATTTTGTATGTTTTTTCCAGGAAAATATGGAGAGAAGCAATGTTGTTTTACCACCTAAATAAAAGAAAGTTAAATGTACACAACACACACACCAGAATATGTTCAATTTCTGACAATTTTCTTCAAGCGGGATTTCAAATGGAAAACAAATGCTACCAAAATGTAGTAACAGAAAAATTCTGATTGAACACAAATTTGGAGGCCAGGTTGCCCCCCAAAAGGGCCTTTTCCTGCCATGCTTCATGTTCCACATCTCCTTTCTCCAGCAGCAAACCCTGAGCAGCTTGACAATTGTAATCGTCCACTGAGGCTCCTCAGAGCATGAAATGAAAACAATTTCTTAGAGTGCTACAAAAGCCTATAACATCCTTTCCAGTCTTACCCTTATTATTTTGAAAACAAGTAGAGTATCTATGAACTGTTATCGACTCCAACCACATGGATACATTGATGGAAACAGACTACTAAATATTAGCAATATTTGTTTTATTTCTGTATATTGTCTGAAATGGTCATTAGTAAGAGGTTTAGTTTATCAACACCTGGTATGGTGTTCAATTAGAACACTGTAGTGGTCACTTGCCAGTATCTAAGGCAGAACACTGCTTTGATATCAAGCATCTCCACGTGCGTGTGAAGCACATGCAGAATTTAGAGCAACTGACCTAAACTGTGGAATGGTTCATTGCAATTGATCTTACAGAGAAAAATTATAGAAGATTAATGGTATAAATACTTCCTTGTATTATGTCCTTCCAAGTATTTTAGTTTGAAATTTTAGCCTCCAAGTTTGTGTAGGAAGAAAAAGTATAATTTCTTTTTCTTTTAAAAATATATTTTATTGATTTTTTTTACGGAGAGGAAGAAAGAGGGATAGATAGTTAGAAACATCGATGAGAGAGAAACATTGATCGGCTGCCTCCTGCACACCTCCTACTGGGGATGTGCTCACAATCAAAGTACATGCCCTTGACCAGAATCAAACCTGGGACCTTACAGTCCACAGGCCAATGCTCTATCGACTGAGCTAAACTGGTCAGGGCTAATTTTGAACTGATCCGTTAACAGATAAAAATCTAAATTTATTTGAATAAACATTGGAACTGGTTAGGAGCACTTTGAAGACAAACTAAAGGCTTTTATAGAGTAGATGCAGAATCAAAGCATGAAAATTATTTGACTATAGCTTAAGCAATGGCCTTTTTTTAGGAATGTCTTGTTGGGTGTTTATTGATTGGCTTTTGTTATTATTTAAAATATTACAAATAGTAGTACATATGTCTCCTTTTCCCCTATTGACCTCCCCCCGGCTCCCCTCCACCCCAGACACATGCCCTCACTCCCCTAAGTGTCTGTGTCTATTGGTTATGCTTATATGCATGCATACAAATCCTTTGGTTGATCACTTACCTTCACCCCCTGAACCCTCCCCTTTTTTAAAAAAAAAAAATGAATGCATTTACAATTGATTTTGGCTTAGATTTCAAATTTTCTTATGTAGACAACCAAAGCAGTAGAGCCACCTCAGTTTAATGATATTCTTTCTTGTTACTTTTGGTACTTCTCCCTTTCATTATCCTCTTATATATAAGCAATTGACCATAAATTTATTAGTAGCGCTATTCTCAGTTGTGGTCAGGGTTAATCTGTCCTTACTTCATTGTAAAATTCATCGGTTTTGATATCAGGTTCATGGAAATGTTTTTTTCTGTTTATCTTGTTTCTGTTTCTCCTAATGCGGTGAGAACAACATCTGATGTACTGTTGATGGTTGTGAACAAGTATTTAAAGCCCTTGAGAGAACACAGTGCACTGGGTAGACTACAATGGTGAGGATCAGGTGTATAAGAGACTGAAGTATATATGCTCCTTAGCCAGGGCCCACATGAACCAAACAACTTGGTATCAAGTAAATCAAAGCATGTACCTGAAGAGACATCAACCTATTTCAGTCAAATGGCTTGATAGCTAATTTCATGTATTTGAGTCTGCATAATACCCATGGTGTTGATTCATCTATAGCCGGAGATATTTGCTATGGAACAAATTTCACCTTACTCAGTTCACAAGTAAACTAAGCAGTTCTATTACTTAAAACCCTCTCAGCAAGAGAGCACAGGCACTTTTGTTGCTGTTGCCACTGTTCCAAATTTTGACCATTCTAGTAAGTGTCTAGTACTATCTCGTTTCTTATAATTTGCATTCCCCTTACATTACATGATGTGGAGTATCTTTTCATATTGACATCTGTATGTCTTTCTTGCCTACTGTTTTGATTATCATGGAAAATTGGACCAATGTCCCAATGAAAAATCTTATCATGACTGTTGGGTAAAATTCCTGAACTAGAATTTATAACTCATAGCTTATTTATGTTAAAGGTAAAGAAAATGCAAGCATCCTGTGCCTGAAGTCTATCAGAGAGTGTCTTAAAGATGTATTGAACCTGTAAAAATTCTTGCCGACTACATCCATAGCATCCATTAAACACTGTCTTCTAAGAGAAACTTCTGGTTTATATACTTGTTTAATAAAGAAATGAAAATTTCTGCAGTTTAGTTTCTATTTCTCTTTCTCCTAACACTACCCCCAGTGGTAGGCAGAATAATGGAGCCCAGAGATGTCCACGGACTAATTCTCACAGACCCTGTGAACATATTGCCTTCTAAGGCTAAAGAGACTTTGCAGACATAATCAAGGTTGAACACTCTAACATGAAGAGATTATACCGTAATATTTAGGGGGGTCCAATTTAATTACATAAGACCTTAAAAGCAGAGACCATTTCTGGCTGCAAACATTCAGAGAATGAAAGCACACAAAGAATTCAACCCATTCTGGCTGCCTCTGAGGCAAGAGGAAGGTTGCTATGAGACAAAGAATGAGGGAGACCTTGCAGAACCAGAGAAGTCAAATAAATGTCTTCCACTAAAGCATCTGGAAAAGAATGTAGCTCTGTTGAGATCTTGATTTTAGCCCACGAAGACCCATGACAGACTTCTGACCTTCGGAACTAGAAGATAATTAACTTGTATTGTTTAATCTACCACACCTGTGATAATTTATTATGACAGCAATAAAAAAATTATACTTTCAGAACCTTCATAAATGAAACACAATACACATACTTCTTTATTCTCACATAGCATAATCTAAAAATATGTCTACATATATATAGAAACTAAAATCTAAGGTAGACAAGAGAGTTGTTTGACATTAGACAAAATGCATCCTTCAAAAAAAAAAGCAAAAGCAGATTATTAAATAACATTTAATCTATTGTCATTACCTTTTTATTTTTGGAAAAATAATTTTAAGGTAAAATAATAAATTTTAACAAAGAAATCCTAATCAATATTTTTAATCTTTTTTTCTCAAGTATTTTTACATAGTGAAAGAACAAACATTTTGCAAAATATTGTAATTGTTTTTATGATTTTTGTACTTGAGGAATCAAAAAATTCATGGGAACATTTACACATTATTAAAATATTTGATTCTTTGTAAGAGAGAAGATGCACAGGTACTGACAGTTAAGCTAGTTTAGTTTTTAATTAATGTTGACTTAGACAAGGATGATTGAATCTCTGAACTGAAAATGTTTGGCCTCCAGAGGAAATGGGAGCCCTAGGAGAAATAGTAAATAACTGCACTTAGCAAACATGCCCAAATACTCATGTACACATGTGTGTGCATTACCTGTCTGTCCCATCTACAAGTGTACTTGGTTTGCCTGCTTCTGTCATAACCAAAACTTTTTTTTATGTCATTGTATTATGTGTGTGGGTTTTTTTTTTTCTTGAGCCCTCCAACTGCTGATGGTAAACTAGTCTTTAATGGAACAGAGAATTTTATTTCTGTTTTGTTTCTCCATACAATAAATCCTTAATATGTTGTTGACTAACTTCTCAAGGTAACAAAATTTTTCTTGAATCCTCATATACAGTATTACTGCAGCTACACCGCATTCATGTAGTACTTTTATTTCCAGATTTAAAGCCAAACTGCAAGGACTACAAATCACCTTTATACCTGTCTATAGACACACAAGCAGAATGTGTGGTACACAATATCAACCTG
The DNA here is from genome assembly GCA_004026665.1 of Murina feae. Classification (NCBI taxonomy): domain Eukaryota; kingdom Metazoa; phylum Chordata; class Mammalia; order Chiroptera; family Vespertilionidae; genus Murina; species Murina feae. Next base: position 26,217 of record PVJC01006902.1, on the reverse strand, counting down.
CTTGCCTGACTCAAGAACTGAAATAAAACATCCTTGTGCAAAATAAGAAGACCCTTCAAGTAGGGCCGGGCAGTGGCTCCCCATCTTGACTGTACATCATAATCATATGGATTACTCAGTCTCCATATTGGGAATATGGTATTTCTACTACAAGTGGTCAGGGAACTACACTTAATGCCCAAACAAGGAGAATAGGCCTGACCTACTTGGAAAAAAAATAGTTGCCTCAGGTGGAGAATTTTTTCTAGAATTAAGAGGTCGTTTCAGGTAAATCTTACCATGGGTAAAAGTTTAATCACTAAGGGCTATTCTCTTGTCCTACTATGTTAAAAATACCATCAAAATATGCTAAGATGCCTTTAATTGCAATTAGGGAGAACCATGAGTTCACCATGATGCCTCTCTCTTTATACTAGATTGAACTCAGCCAGGAAAAGTTTTAAACCATGAGCATAGTTGAGAGAGAAGAACCCCAATTGGGCAGCTGTGAGCCCTGGGGCAGGGGGACTAACCCACTGCAGAGTCTGATCTGGGAAGGGTAGCCACATAGTCCAAGACAAGGAGACCATTAACCCTTGGAAGAAGGGAGGAACTGAAATCTCCAGTGTTTTCCTGGGTGGGCACAAACATATGTGTGTATTTCTGAAAATGGCATGGCAGACCAGAGTATACCTGCAGAGAAGACCATGTGTGACACCAAAAAACATAACCACTGTGTGTGTCCAGAGTGAAGATGAGTTTATAGACATCAGTAGTCGTCTCTCCTGAACCCACTACTTTCAGGCAACAAAGTGTATGACCATTAACAGATATTTTAAGCATAAGTTTCCTTATTGTAAAAATTCAATCTAATAAAAGAGTAATATGCAAATCTACCCTCACTCTGTTATACCCACAAATCATGCCTACAAGTCATGCCCACCAACCAATCAGGAGCAAATATGAAAATTAGCTCAACTAAGATGGCGGCAGCCATGAGCTGGAGTTGCCCCAGGTAATGGAGGAAGCCAGGGCCCTGTGGGCCCTGAGCTCCACTCAAGGCTACAAAGTTTCAATTATAGAAGATAAACAAACCCCAGATACCTGCTAGGCTGGGACTTTGGGTTGCCAGGGGCAACCCAGGCTTTGGGGGACGGGGAACCAAGGCAACAAAGTTTCAGTTATAGAAGTTGAATAAATCTCAGATACCTGCTTCCAGCCAGACACCCCAGTAGGGACCCAAACCCTGAAAGGGCTATGGGCAGCCTGAAACGGCCCTCTGCCCCTCACCCAGGCTGGCCAGGCATGTTAACAGGTGGACATCCCCCGAGGGGTCCCAGACTGTGAGACGGCACAGGCCGGGCTGAGGGACCCCTCTCCCCACCCCCACCCCTCCGGAGTGCACAAATTTTTCTGCACTGGTCCTCTAGTGAAGGTAATAATAAACATAAAGTAATTTATCTGGATATCTAAACCTCGAAGCAACACCAAAATGAAATTGCCCTAAAAAGCTTTGTATAAAAATAGCCTTATACAAATAATCTTAAAGGTAATAGAGTGAGGGATTTTTTTCTCCTTCCATATGCCTCACAAAGTTTATTTTTATTTTTAAATATATTTTATTGAATTTTTACAGAGAGGAAGGGAGAGGGATAGAGAGTTAGAAACATTGATCAGCTGCCTTCTGCCCCCTACTGGGGATGTGCCTGCAACCAAGGTACATGCCCTTGACCAGAATGAACCTGGGACCCTTCAGTCCACAGGCTGATGCTCTAGCCACTGAGCCAAACCAGTTAGGGCACAAAGTTTATTAATATGGGAATAATTTTCATACATGGGCATATGTATAATGTATTAAATTAGAGCAAGATTTCTCCTGTAATGGTGCTGATTTCATTTGAGTGCATAGTTACTGCTCATTATGTGCAGCATCTGCTTTATTGAATAAATCAATAAATCAATTAGGACCATAGAGCATGAGCTAGCAAAAGAACACACATTTCAAAGGTAGGGACGTGTATATGAATCCTTCGGGCTAATTCAAATGAAATGTAGTAGAAAGAGTACTAAATTGGTATTCAAAGGACTTGGGCACTTTAGCCTACCACCTGTTATGGATTTTTTTTTTTTTTTGGCAAGTCGCTTTTAACTAAAATATGAAAAAGCAGTTATATACAAATGATTTCCATTATTATTAATTTTGCAACAGCGTCTCTCTTTTTCCCCCAAGGGAAAACAAACCTCAGCTACATGTGGGGAACTCAGTCAACGCAAGTTCCCTTCTTTATGTAAGTTAGGGTTCAGGGAAGAGCTGCCTGGTTGTATCCCTTTTACTTCATCTCTTATTCCTCCATAAAACCCCACTGCCAAACCTAAGAAACATCTAAGGCAAACCATGGGTTCCTCAACATTAAATATATATTTAAAACTACTCTTAATGTCCCAGACACTGTCCACAGATAGCTTTGAAAATTCTTTAAACATTTAAGCTAAAATATTGGTTTTCTCTCTTTCTCCTCCCCCTCCCCCAGTCTCCCCATTTATTCCTTATTAACAGCATCCTATATTGGAAGAGAGAAGGAATATAAAATGTTCAGTTTAAGCCTGCATTTCCTGCACCCCTTTATACATTTAGCTAGCAATGAAATGGAAACAGAGCTGATAATTGACCCTAGGGACTTTTTTTAAAGAGTCCAAGCTCACACCAATGTCTTGCCCCTACTGACATGAAGTGGCAGCAATGGCCAGATGTCTAGTATACCTCTTGGAAACATGGAGCAACCTTAAAGACGGAAGTCATGCACTCAGGGAGGTTGAGCAGCGGGAGAGAGACCAGGCCCTACCGAAGGTTAAGTAGGCAAACCGCATACCAGCATCAGAGTGACCACCTCTAAACTTCCTTTACTTGAACTGTAAATACAACATGACCTGTTTAAGCCACTGATACTAGGAATGCTCTGATGGTTCTTAACCTGTTCTAGGCTAAATATAGGGAAGTACAGAATTATAATTTCTACTCCTACCTTTCATTTTATTTGAAACACCCTACACTACTACAGAAGGAGGCTCATAAGTTTTTAAAAAATGACTTTTAGAACATTGATGGGCACGCATAAAAGGAACAAAATATTTTTGGCAAATGAGGAATAGTCTATGAACTCCATGGAAGAGTGAACAGACACACTGACAAAGAAGGAAGGCAGAAACCCAGGTCAGCACTGGAACTGTGATTTTATATTTTTAGAGGAAATAAAGAAGATACACAGGTTTGAAAGCTCACTGGACCACGTAGCTACTCTCCCTGTTAGACATGCACAGAACCACTGTGATTTTCTATTTTCTCATCTGTAACATGGAGATTACAGCATTACTCACAGAACTGTAATGCAATTCAATGACATAATTCTGCGCAGAACATTGTAACAAAACAATATAGTAAGTGCTCAATAAAGTAAAGCCACTTTTGTTCTTTATCATCAGCACACTTTCTTCCATTACTTATCAGCAGACTATTCGAGTTTACAGGTTGAATTAAAAGTGGAAACAAATGACTTCAAATGTTTCCTCACAAATCAAACACTCTTTGACCCAAGGCACATATAAACCACTTTTATGTAGCAGCCTAGACTACATCACCTTCCCTGTGCCTGCTTATACATTTTCTGCTTCAAATTTTACAGTCTTTAAAAGTCTAATAATTTGAGATGTGCTGTGCTCTTGATTGACAACAAAGCTAAAGCAGGCATTAAGGAGCTGTATATGCCATAATGCGGGGGCCCCAGATCGCTTTATTTAAAACCCTACTTGCTTTGTGAACTTTGGTGTAGCGGGGTAAATATAGGTGACCAAGGAGAAGAGTTCGGGGTTTCGTGAATGGAGTTCTTTGGGGGGGCGGGGGGGGCGGCGATCAGCATGAGCAGGTCTGCCCTGGAATAGAGCTCACTAAGTAGAAAGAACTATAATAAAGGGTTTAGGAGAAAAAGAAAGGTATCAGCTCAAACTGTACTGATCTAAGTAAAGATCAAAGAGACAAAATACTTCCCTGGATCAAAATCTCCCTAAAGACTGAGATTATCTCTGTACTGTTCATTACTATATCCCCAGAAATTGTCCAGGGACTGACAGGTAGCAGATCATCAAGAACATTTCTTAAATGTTCAACAACTTGCCAATTTTCTCAATATAAAGTTTAAGTGCCAGGGAGAACCAAGGTCCTCTGATTCTAACTCTGATGCCTACTCTTTTTTCTTTTTTTTTAATTTTGTTTTTCTCCCATCATTTTCACATGTTTTAGCTCCCCTGCCTACCACAGTAAATATCATGAATACTTACTCTGCTTTTGTGAATATGCCATGGCACATACAGAAGCAGAAAAAGAAGAGAAAAAAAAGAGAAAAGAAAAAGGAGAACCATCTCTGCTCCTTTCCCGCCTCTCCCCTCCCCTCCCCTCCCCTCCCCTCCTTTTTCTCTGCCTCCACCCACTCCAACACCCACCCACCATTCAAACCCAATCCGACAAAATCCTAAATCAGAGCAGCTCCAGGGGAACAAGAATGAGGCTTTTGGCCTTGGTATTTTTATTTTAATATGTGTACTTGCAAAGGACAAAAGAAAGGTCGGGAAGCAAACAATGCAGGGAGCAGTTGAAAAAAAAAACCACACAACATAATTGTAGGAGAAAGCAGGGCTCTCTCTGACAGGAGTGACTAAGGATGAGCAAACCCAGAGGAGCTGCTGTGAAGGGATTCATCTGAGCCACAGTTTAGAGGAGAACACCAAAGCTGTTTTGCTCCTTAACACATTAAATATGCACAAAAAAGGGATGCGAGTAAATCATGCCTCATTGCAGGAGTCCTAATATGTGCCAGCAGGTGCTGCCTGAGTCAGACATCTTCCAAAAACCACCTAGGATAGAAAACATGGCAGGAAGTCAAACAAGTTGGACCATTCTCTGTCTGCTTGGGTGGGAGCCATTTGCTAGGGGAACAGGCTTCTTTTTTATCTGAAACACATCAGTGTGGGAGTTCTGTGCAAAATGGTCTCACAAAGGAGGGAAAAAATGCAGAAAAAAAAAGGACAGCCTTTGGAGAGGAGACAAACTAACTCAGAACAAACATGAAGCCGTTTCTCCCAGGAATAGTTCTCCTCTCCGAATGAGATGTGTTCACTCTCCAGCAGGTCCCCAGTCCACTGCAGTGGCTCAACAAATGTTTGAAGTTTTACTTTAAAAGACTGTATTTTTTTAAAAAAATGGGGGATGGGGGTGGGCTGGAGGAAGGTTCTGGGAACTCCAGCTCAGTTTCTTTTGCTCTCTGATGGTTAGTAAACTCTAGTTGCCCTTGTTTTGCTCTAGCTTTATATCTTATATAAATAACCAGAGCCCAGGTGCATGCAATTGGTGCACAGTTAGGGTCCCTAGGCCTGGCGGGCAATCAGGGACAATCAGAGCTTTCTGGCTTCTAGCCATGGCCTCCCTTCCCTGGCTGCTGGGGCCCTCCCTTGTTCCGCGCTGCCCCCTGGTGGCCAGCGCATGTCATAGTGAGCGATAGAACTCCCATCTCCTGGTCAAACTCCCTGTCCCACCGGGACACTTTGCAGATTAGCCATATATATGTGTAAATTATACTGTTTCTATTACTACTGAAATAGTGAATTTTGACAAGAAGGCAAAATAGTGAAGTTCCTGTGAGGTTCGCGGTGCAGGAGGAAACTGAGTCAGAGAGTCAGGAAGACTGAAGGAAGGGAATTTATTCTGTGCTCCCAGGCGAAGTCCAGAGGCCCCGGGGGAGGGGCCACTGGAGTCGCTGCAAGACGGGGTAAGGGGCGTTTTTTATACAGCTGTTCAGGGAGGGTGGGGGAGCATGAGTTGTGGGCGTTCCCGCCTGGGGGTCTTCAGGTTTCCAGGAAGGAATCTGTGTCCTCTGTCTGGTAGCTGACCTTATGGGGGCATGCATCAACCCCTCAACCCCCTTCCGACCTAACAGTACAAAAAGTCAGTCTGGGTAAATTACTGCTTTGATTGTGAGACTTAATATCGAGGTGACCTTGAGCCTATTATTTAACCACTCTTGGCCTCAGTTTCTTCAACTGTAAGGATATTAACAGAACCTAACTCATAGGATTTTATGAGAACTAAATGAGTTAATTTATGAAAAGAACTATGACAGTAATCTGGAACATATTAAATGCTTTGGTAGTACACATATTAAATTATTGCATAAAATGCAAGACACTCTAATTGTGAAGGTCAACTTGTCCCAGCTCGTTTGCAGCTACTGCAAGAGATAAGGAAATAGTCATCCTCTAGTCAAAACTTATGAGTCTGTATCCTGTGTTGAGAAATAGAGCAACAAACTTTGTGCATCATCTTTTTGTGTTTTTTGTGAATAAAAGCTTGCTTCTGCATCGGGTCAGGGCTGCAGTGTTTAGTCCTCACTTTGGTGGGGTGCTGGTGCTGCAGACCAGCTGGCCAGCTGAATAAAGGCTCCTAAATTCTACCCTTTTGGCTCTGGTGGTTGTCTCTCCCGGCAGAGTCCCTCCATAACATGATAACATTAATACAACAGAAATAAGCAGAAAATAATTATTATCCATGATCCCACTCCAAGGAGAGATAATCATTGTAGAATTTGGACATGTTGCCTTACATATTTCATAAGTTCTTTTTTTCAACACTGATATGACTAATATTATCCTATATAATAAAGAGATAATATGCAAATTGACCATCACTCCAACACATAAGATGGCCACTCCCATGTGGTCAGAGATGTCTGCTCCCATGTGGACATAAGATGGCTGCCACAAGATGTCCATCAAGGGAGGGCAGTTGTGAGTGATCAGGCCAGCAGGGGAGGACAGTTGGGGGCAGCCAGGCCTGTAGGGGAGGGCAATTGGGGGTGGCCAGGCCTGTAGGAGAGGGTAGTAAGGAGCAACCAGGCTGGCAAGGGAGGGTAGTTAGGAGTGACCAGGCCTGCAGGGGAGGAGAGTTAGGGGCAACCAGGTTGGAAGGGAAGGGTAGTTAGAGGCAATTGGGCTAGCAGGGTTGCAGTTAGGCATCAATCAGGCTGGCCGGGGAGTAGTTAGTGGGTGATCAGACTAGCTGGCAGAAGTGGTTAGGGGCAATCAGGCAGGCAGGCAGGCAAGTGGTTGAGAGCCAGCAGTCCTGGATTGTGAGAGGGCAGTAGGACATCCCCCAATGGGTCCCAGATTGGAGAGGGTGCAGGCTAGGCTGAGGGATACTCCTCCCCCATGCACATATTTTGTGTACCAGACCTCTAATTAATTATAATAACCATAAGACAAATATATTTTTGACATGAGGTTTGCAATTCAAACTTTTATCTTATCTAATTGCTATATAATTCCAATTAAGTTGGTGAATTATTAGCTCAGTTTTAGAAATAAACACATTTAACATTAGTGTGTTTGATAGGCAGACTTTTAAAATGATTCCCAATGCCTCATACTGTCTTTATAACCCCTTCCTTTGAGTGTGAGCAGAAATAGGATAGTATTTTAGTCCTGTGATTAGGGTACATTCAATGGCAAAGGTAGGGGGATTTTGCAGACATTAGCAACACTCCAAATCAGTTGATTTTGAGTTAGTCAAAGGTAAATTGTCCTGGGTGACCCTAACATACATAGCTAAGACACTCTCTTGTTGGTCTTGGAGAAGCAAAATGGCATATTGTACAGAGGCTCACACGTCAGGGATTGATGGGCAACCTCTGGTTGTGGTGGACCTCAACTGAATTCTGCCAACTAAAAATGATCTTAAAAGAGGACTTTAAGCCTCTGGTGAATTAATCACCTTGCAAGACACTGCACAAAGACTCAGCTAAGCTGCACATGAAACTATCCTAATACATAAAAACCCTGGGTCCGTCATGACTGGAGGCTGGACCAATCGGAAGTCAGTCCTGCAGTCATTGCTGGGTTGCCCTGGTGACCATGACTGACTGCTGTGTCTGCAGGCACGATAAACCAGCCCTGACTGCTGAGAGAACAGTGAATCTGGCCCGGAGAGAGGCATGGAGAGAGAAGCAGAGTCTGATCCATAGCCTGTATGGTAGCTGTTGATCAGCATTTGCCTCTCTTTTTCTCTCTCAGCCGGGCCAGCAGTCCTGCCTCAATTTCTCTCCAGGCTTCCACCAGGGCTGCTGATAAGCCCTGCCTTTCTGATCAGGCCCTGTGGATATGCCAAGAGATGCTGACTGGCATAGAAACTGATCTATCAGAACCAAATCTGGGTGAAGTGCGAGGAGCCAATGGCTGCCTAGGAGGCAGAGCTTTTGATGCTGACTGGCATAGAAATCAATTAATCAGAACCAAATTGGCCAGCAGAGGAGGGCAGTTAGGGGGATGAGATCAGGCAGGCAGAGGCAGTTAGGGGTGATCAGGCAGGCAGGCAGAGAAGTATGGACAATTGGGCAGGCAGGCAGAGGCAATTAGGGATGATCAGGCAGGCAGGTAGGTGAGTGCTTAGGAGCCAGTGGTCCCAAATTGCAAGAGGGATGTCCGACTGTTGGTTTAATGATTGGGCCTAAACCAGCAGTCAGACATCCCCCAAGGGGTCCACAATTGGAGAGGGTGCAGGCTGGAATGAGGGAACCCCCCCTCTGTGCATGAATTTCATGCACCAGGCCACTAGTCTATAATAATAAAAGTGTAATATGCTAATTAGACCAGAAGTCCTTCCAGGCGACCTTTCAGATGAAGATGGGGCTGTGAGGGAAGCCTGGGTCCCAGGTGCCAGAGGGAAGCCAGTGCCGGTAGCTGGGGGAAAGGCCTACTCTTGCATGAGCCTCTAGTTAGGTAATAACATATGTGCTATTTGGAGCTACTGTCAATGATACACATCATATGAACAGTCAGGAAAAATAATGCAGGATGGTGCAAGTATAATTAAGTATCTTAATATGAATAAAAAATAGAACCAGTTGTTGAATCCAAGTCTTACTGATGTCAAAGCAAGTGTGTTTAATCTATACTATAAACTTTCATTCAGACAGATGTACATTTTAAAAAATAGCACGTAAATATTATCTGTTGAGTTTATACCACTGCTTGGTATATAATACAATAACCTAATGTTGGATATTTAGCTTACTTGCTATTTAGAAACAGTGCTACAAAAAACACACTTCAAACTAAATCTTTCACTGCATTTCCTCAGCAAATTTTCCAGGATCCAATGCTGAATTAAAAAAGCATGTGCATTTTTAAAACATTTACCTTCTTCCTACTATTGATATGACCAACAACCCCACTGGGATACACATGATTATTGAGTTTATTTCCTCTCCAGAATATATTAGGTATTAAAATGTATATTATATTAAAACTCTTAAAATCTGTAACTGTTAAAATTTTTTTATGTGATTCAGAAAAATATAACTATGATTAACTCTGCACAAAAAAAATGCTTTAAAACCTTTCTATGTCAAGTAAAGCAAAACAAAAATATATTACCTTATCCCCTAAGGGGCATATGCCAATCCCAGAAAAAGTGTGACAGCCAATTCATGACCATTGGGAACTGTTGGAATATTACCACAGACTGTCACTGCTTGGCTATGCCGAGATCAGCCGTGGTCCAGAGCTCCAGGAACACAGATTTGCCTGACACAGGCCAAATGGAAATCCTGTGACACAATTTCAGATTCCCAAGAGTATTAAACTGATGTGCTTTAAGCCAAAACTCTACTTCCATTCTTACAGGTCTGGGCAGGAGACTGAGGGTCATAATTCAGCCTTCACCAGGTTAGAGAGAAGCAGAGACAAATTATCCATTGATTCACAATTACAATTAATATTTCCTTGCAGAAACGTATATACTCCGAATTTTGGGGTTTTAAAATGTTTCCTTAAAGATTTTTTAAGAAAGATAAAATGATTTTGTAAAAACTTTTCATTTTAAAATAAGTATAGATTCATAGGAGCTTGAAAAGAAATTTACAATGCAGTCCTCTGTATGCTTGTCCCAGCCTCACCCCCGAAAGTCAACAATTTATACGATAGTAACAAAAGCAAACATTTGGTATTTGTAAAATTCATAGCTTATTCAAGATGCATCAATTATACATAAACTCATTTGTGTTTATGTCTTTGTACAGCTCTATAAAATTTTAATATCTGAGTAGCCTTCTATTACAACCACCACAATTTTATCCAACTGTACTATCACTGCAGAATTCACTCTGGCTACCCCTTTTAGATACACTGGTCTCCAGCCCTTTCCCCTGACCTCCTGCCACCACGAATATTGTCTTCATCATTATAGTTAGATTATAATAAGTGCTTTAAAAATAAAACAATGCAGTACATATCATTTTGAAATGGAAATTAAAAAAAATTCAGCATAATTTCCATAGGATTAGCTGTTGTGTATCAAAGTTTGATGTTTAATATTGCTGAGTAGTAGTTCACAGTATGGTTGTACCAATCGATGTTTACCCATTCACCCATTGAAGGACATTTGGGTATTTTCCAATTCGGGGCTATTATGAATAAAGTTGCTGTATATATTCTTGTGTAAGTTCTTGCATGAAAATAAATCTTAGCTTTTATGGAATAAATGCCCAAGTGCAATTTCTGGGTCCTACTGTATAAGATTATTTTTAGTTTTAAAATTAATTTCCAAACTATTTTCTCAAGCAGCTGTACCATTTTACATTATCATCAGCAATGCATAAGTGAACTGATATGTCCATAACCTTGCCAGCATTTGATATTATCAAAAATTTTCATTTTATCAATCCTGATATGTGCATAGTAGTATCTAATTGTAGTTAATTTGTATTTTCTTAATGAGTATTTATTTCCCATCTGTCTATCCTCTTTGATGGACGTTTGTGCATGCATTTGCCCATATTATAATTGAATTGCTGTACTCTTACTGATGAGTTTTTCATTTTTAATATATTCTAAATATGTTTAATATGTGCTTTGTAATGTATTTCCCCAAGTCTATAGCTTGTCATTGTACCCCTTGAAAATAAGGCATGTCACAGATGCAAAGTTTTTATTTTTGATGAGGCACTCTGTAATTTTTGGCCAATCATTAAACTTCTTTGATGAATAAACTTCATTTAAAAAATAGGAATATAATATCTAACTCAACTAATACTTGTGAGGGTTCATGAGATGTATAAAGAGCTAGCACAGGTTGGCACTCAACGAATGCTAGTTATAAGTGTAGGGAATCCAAAGAAAATCTTTTAAAATCTCTTGCAATCAAGAACCTATTAAGAAGCTACCACAGGGTTGATTCTAATTGTCACTTTTTCTCCTTTTACTTGCCTTGTGGCTGAGTGCTAATTACTCACATGCCTACAAGTCTAATTTCCAGACTTAAATTTCTCTCTCTCCTGCTCCAGGTATAAACATGGTAAATTCCTGATGGTCCCTTGGCCATCATAATTCCCTGAGGCATTTTCAGCTGCTCTGAAATTAACATATACCTATCAGCTTCGCAAAGCACTGAAGTGAAGGCTTTCAAAAATTGTTGTAATGACCACAAAGTGCCAGCTCCCATGGACAGTGTGGCATCCTCTCCTTCAGGCCAATGCTAGTCACTTGCTAAAAATTTTCTTTTTAAACAGAAAAACTCAATCCTGACACATCCTTTGACATATCACTTAACCCATAAAACTGACATTTTAAGATATTTATTTGAAGTAATGAATCCATCTGCTTAGTCAGGAAGTTGAAAAACATGGGCCTCTTTTAAGTTTATTTCCTTTGTGCCGGCCCCTGTTCACATGATTTATAAATGTGATTTGCATAGATGAGAGAAGAGGGCAGAGAGAAAGTGTGTACCTGTTTCATTTATTTATTGAACAAATATGGAAAGTCAACATTTATCCAGAAATTGGCTCTATGTAAGGTCTCTGGTTTCTTAAAGTGTGTATTACTTACCTATTTTTTTATGTCACAAGAATTCCACAAACAGCCCCTTAAAACAACACAGTTTTATCCCAGTTAGTGCAGGTAAGAGGTGTGGATATGGCTTTGCTCTGCTTCAAGGTATCATCTGAAAGCAGATGCTGAGTCCTGGTTGTAGTCTCTGCTCAGCGCTTCCATGGCAAAGGTCCACAGCTATGCTCTAATGCTGATGTGGATACTGATAGAATTCAGTCCCTCACACAGGCTGCTGGACTGATGGCTTTAGTTTCTTGTTGGCTATTGACAGTGGCCACTCAACAGTTTATTATCACATAGGTGACTCGGTAAGGAAACTCCCAATGTTGCAGCTTATTTCATCTAACCCGGTGAGAGAAATATTGCTGGCAAGACAAAAGCCATAGTTTTATTGAGCCTAATCTCAAAAGTGATAGCCATCCCCTCTGCCATATTGAATAGAAGCAAGTCATAAATCTTGCCAACATTCAAAGGGAGAGAATTATATAAGAGGAAACTACCAGGAGACACAAAAAATTGAGGGCCATTTTAGAATCTGCACACCACTGAGTCTAAAATCCATTAGAGGTTTATAAATATAGATAAGCCATTGCAATATAGTTTTACCCTATTTGATAATTTCAATTATCCGGACAACTAGATGTTATATATCACATGATGCATGAGGACATTGAGCCTCAATATTACATCTAAAGCACTCAGTAGCCAATAAAGATGGTATTTGAATTTAGGATTAAGTTTATTAGAGCACGACTGTACTTCAAAAATAATGATAATGAAGAGTCTATCTCTAGAAATTCTCTGGGTATTATGAAGATAATCTAAACTAATAAAAGCATAATATTAAAATTAACTGTCTCTTCAGGATGGGTAAGCCATGCCCACCAGCCAATCAGAGCGGTTGTATGCAAATTAGCCTGGCCGAAACCGCAGGGGGAGGAGCAGGGCGCCGGCGATGGAGGCCTGAAATAGATCCGGTTGCGGATTCCAGGCGGCTGGGCAGCCTCAGGGGTGGAGGGACCAAGCCAGTTCAGCCCCCGAGGCTGAGGCCTAGAAATAGGTGCCCCAATGGATTCCAGGTGGCTGGGCAGTCTCGGGGGTGGAGGGACATCCCCCAAGGGGTCCCAAACTGTGAGAGGGCACAGGCCAGGATGAGGGACCCCCCCACCCCCGCTGAGTGCACAAATTTTTGTGCATCAGGCCCCTAGTCCTATATAATAAAAGCTTAATATGCAAATTGATAGAACAACAGAATTACGGGTAGAACGACTGGTCCCTATGATGAACACTGACCACCAGGGAGCAGATGCTCAATGCAGGAGCTTCCCTAAGCTGGCAGGCCCTAGGCTAGCCAAGGCAGGTGCCAGTGGGGGCCCCTGAATCACCTCACAAAGAGAGGCTACCTGCAGTGGGGGCGAGGGGATGGGACCAGTGAGGGGCAGTGACAAACTGGCCAGGGAAGGTGCCAGTGGGCCCTCCTACCCCACTGCCCTGCTGGTTGCCCCACAGATAGGCCCTGATTGCTGGCCATGCCTAGGGACCCTATCTATACACGGATTCCATGCATTGGGCCCCTAGTAGCAAATAATATAAGATATTTTACCACAATAAATTCAACAAGTTACTCAAAATTGGAATATATTTTGAAACCAAAATTTACCAGTTTGTTGGCTTATCAATTACACAAATAGTAGATAGCTCATGCATGTATGAAGGTAAATATACACCTATCCTTTATGTTTTGTTTTAAATGAATGGTCACTCCTTGGAGTACTAAACAGTTCCTGAATCAAGGCTGTCCCTGCAAACCTAAAAATGACTCATGGAAAGACCTGATGTAGAAGGCTTTATACAGCAAACTTATAGCAACTAGATAAACTGGTCATATTTCTCTGGAATCTGAACTGAAGAATAGAGACGTAATTGAATAGTATTGAGAGATTATACGGTACTATGAAAAAAATAAACAAAAACTGAGATGCTATGACAGAGCACATCCAATCTAGGTCTTCCTTAATATTAATGCCATACCTGTCACCTGGGGAATCTTTTTAGATGAAGATTTGGAAATAGTAGGATCAGAGTGGGGCCCGAGTTTCTGCATTTATAACAAACCTCCAAATGAAGTCAGTGTTGCTCGTCCAATGACCAAGTTTGATAAACAAGGATGTGGCCCATGAAAGTTGTCAGTCTTTAGAACTTCCTCTGATCCTCGGGGCTTTCAAATTCCAGTTCTAATCAATGTACAACTGGCCCCCATTTTTCAGGTTTTCTGCTTATCACAGAAAATCAACAAATAATAAATTTTATAATAAATAGTAAATTTTATAAATTTTAGACACCATGGAAGGTCTAATAACACATTTTTAGAACAAGTTGCCTTGGATACTACCCCTTGCTAAATATTTTAAAGTGAATGCTCATGGATTTTAATCTTAAAAAATATATGGCAAACGCAACAGAGTTTTGGAACCTCTGAGCTCTACGTTTAGACTCCTATTTCTGCTTGTATCGCCTGGTATTTCTCTTCAGCTAAGGTGTTTCCCATGTGATAGTCACCATAGCAGTAATTGAAGAACTAAGCAATTCCAAAGGAATGTCAAGCCATATATGTGTATCACAAATATTGCACAACACAAAGCTAAGCCAAAAAATTATATACATTGTACAGTGAAATCCACTTTTATCCTGATACTAGAGGCCTGATGCATGAAATTTGTGCAAGAGTAGGCCTTCCTTACCCCAGTTGCCATCACCAGCTTCCCTCTGGAACCTGGGTTCCCTCACAGTCCTGGCTTTGTCTGGAAGGTCATCCAGAAGGTCGTCTGGTCTAAGTAGCATATCATGCTTTTATGATTATAGATATTACTATAGATTCTATCCTTTTATTAGCTAAACCTGACATTCATACCCTTATGGGATTTAGGGGCATAGAGAACCAACACTAACAAATGGGAAGCTCAGCCTAGATTTGAACCCAAGAAACTTGCTTTCCTTCTGTGACTCTATGCAGTGTACCTAAGAGGACAGCAGGATGAGCAAAATGGTTCAGTCTAAATTGCACAGATTTTTTTCTACCCCAAGCAAGAAGAAACTCAGCACAGCATAGACTACATAGATGAAACAAATCCAAAAAAGACCAGAGAGTCTAGCATTAGATAGCACTAAATCCATCTGCACTGTGCCCCATTATCCAATGGTCCAGAGCAGCGGCTCTCAAGCAGTGGAGGTTAAGACAGGCAGGATTGTTTCAAGGCTACTGTGAATTCCTGTGAGCATGTCACACTGCTGCAAAGCTCCTAGAGGTTCTGTGCTAATGTATATTACACATATGTTTTAATTTTTATATAAATGTAATGAATGCATTATAAAATCATTAAAACTTATTACTGAATTCACAAGAGATTCCCCTGTACTTTGAGGTTAACTCAGAAATTATTATATCATTCATCTGCTCAATTTATTCATTTCTCCAGATTCTGATCACTGAATAAGAAACATTTGCTTGAAGTTATTCAAAGAGGTAAATATCTCTTTGCAAAAAATAACCTTTTAGGGTTTAGGCCCAACCAAGACATTGACTGTCTAGGAAAATGAGAAAAGGAAAGCTTCCTCTGCACTACTGAGAAATGACACATCATAAAGTGATATTTGTTTTCAGAGGAACATAAAACAGTCACTTAAGCATGGGAGGCACAGGATGGTACTGCATCTGCTTCCCATCGCTCTTTCCTTTATAAGATGTGCCCGTTGCAGCAAACAGAAGGAGCAAGGCAGAGGAAGAAGCAGAGGGGGGTTGGCCAGCTACCCTCTCACTTACAAAAGAAAAGAAAGGAACAGTGTCACACAAGCAATCATTGTACACACATTTCCAAAAGAGAAGGGACCTAAGAGAGCACGGCATACGACGGCATTGCTAAGTTATTAGCTTCCTGTGGCTGAATCAACAAATTAATAGCGTTGAGCGATTGGAGATAGAAGACTGAAGAGGTAGGGAGGAAGGGATCCTGCATACAGTCTGGGGATCTGGAAATCTGAGCCATCTCAGGGGTGAGCTCAAATCAGGGGGAAGAGCGCCATCTATTGAATATCGGCTACTACTTGCCACAAGCTGTCTGAATCCTCGACTTCCTTTCCAAGGAGTCTGACCCTCTTCATCTTCTACAAATCTAACAGCTGAAACTGACGGTACATATTTTACTTATGTTGTTCTTCATGGACCATATTTATGTGGCTGTTGTGCAAACTTCCTCTTAAGAACAGCATGTAAAACACAGTTGAAAACCCCTCCACAAGGTTTCACACCAATAGACTGTTGGATATCTTTTTCAAGCAGAGACTACTTGAATTTTTGTTTTTTCTTTTGACGGTGGCACAATATTCTTGTCTTTGAAAAATGTGGGTATTTTGTCAAGTGCCCGCTCACTTTGTACGTGGGCTCAGGGTTGAACTTGTAAACCTCCTTGAGACACCGTACTTCTCTTGTAGCGTTCTCTTGTAGTGGCAAAGTCGTTTGGAGATAATTCTCATCACTCAAGTTTTGAAAGTAAGAATATCTTGTAGTACCTCAATTCTTTTCATGAGATATTTGGAGGGATTTTTTTTTCACTATAATCAGAAACCTCGGGCAATATTTTTTTCCTTCTTTCCTTCTCAGAGGTCAAAACTCTCTACCACAGTAAGGATGGCCATTGTACATAAATTCAACCTGGTTTTGGTTAGCATTCCAGCAGTATTTCTCGCTGTATTGTCATACATTTCTGTGTTTTGGCCCCTGGAATTCAAGTTGAAATGCATTTTTGTATAACAATATTTATTAGAAATACTGAGGGGGGGGGGAATGAAGCTGCCATTATTATTATTATTATTATTATTATTATTATTATTATTATTTTGGTATCATTGTCATTACGATAGGGGCAGTGATAGTAATTATTATGGATAGTCTCTGGTAGTTTTTGAGGCGATCACACATCCTGACGGATGAATGCACTCAGGAGAAATGTAACGATGTGGAAAGCCACAACCAGGCTCTTATCAATTTGTCACTGCTATGCACAGATTTCTGCTGGACAGTCTGGAAGCAGTCATGTAAACAAAAGGACACATCTGACAGATTAAAAGAAGCATAATGCTCTCCTCAACCGCCTCCTTTAAAGGAAAGTGAAATTGTTTTGTACTGTTCTGAAAGCATGAAAAGAAAGTCAATAGAGTGTTCTTCTGAGAGTTGGGAAATGATCAGGGTCCATTCTTCATGAAAGCACTTGAACACTTGATTCTGAGATTTTTATTCTTCTGAATTTCAGATCTTCTCTATGAATTTGATGGTGATTTTCCCAAATAAAACAGCCACTGAAAATTTAGGAGACTAAGGAAGAAAATCTTTCTTTTTTCTCTCTAAACGTTTAAACTTACTTCAAAAATTTTATATACTTGGGTTATTATTATGATCTCCTTACTACCTACAGAATAAGGGCTAAGATTTTTAGCAAACTGCTTAAGCAACTCCACTAGCACCTGAGTTTTATTAACCATCAGTTCATTTGGTTTCTGGTAATTCATCTCTGTAGGACAGTGTTTACTTTATTATCTTCACTCTTATTTCTGTTTCTCTCATATTATCTAAACTGGTATTCTTCCATACTTCTCTAATTGTGTCAATCTTTGCTCCATCCATCCATCCATCCATCCATCCATCCATCCATCCATCCATTTATCCATCCATCCATCCATCTATCTAATATGCCCATGCAAGTCTTACCTCCTCTTTGAATGTTTTTTATTGCCCACTTAGAGGCAATCATTTCTCTCTGAATATCATATAATTTATTGTTGACTTTCTATTGATTCCTATCTACACACCTTCATTCAATGGTTCAAAGCTAATAATAGTGCATTAACTTCTATAGTAATATAAATGAAACATTTATGTACTGTGCTTTTGTCCTTGAGGGCAGTATCCTGGGAATAGTAATTGTTTCTTATAATAGACTAGAGACTCAGTGCATGAATTCATGCACAGGTGGGGTCCCTTGGTCTGGCCAGCAATCAATAACTATTGAGGGGCCAGCCAGCAGGGTGGAGGGGCCATGGGAAGTTGTCCAGCGGGGGGGGGGGTTCAGGGGGTAGGGAGAAGGGCTGCAGGAGATTGGCTGGCTGGCAGGGGTAGGGTGGGGAGGAGCTGCAGGAGGTTGGCTGGCAGGGGCCGATTGGGGGGTCCAGCTGGCTGGGGGGAGAGACCACAGGAGGTGGGCTGTGGGAGTGCACTGACCACCAGGGGAAGCTCCTGTATTGAGCCTCTGTTCCCTGGTGGTCAGGATACATCATAGCGACCAGGCATTGAGTCATTTGGTTGCTTAGGCATATATATATATATATATATATATATATATATATATATATATATATTTAATATGGTATTTATCCCAAAACCTTGTGCATATATAAGTCATTTGGTTGCTTAGGCATATATATATATATATATATATATATATATATATATATATATTTAATATGGTATTTATCCCAAAACCTTGTGCATATAAAAAAGCTAATATTTATAATGTTGAATAAAGATAACTATTTTCCTTTTTATTTTATAGTCTATGTTAAAATCTGAAAGTGCTAAAACTTGCAAAGTAATATTGCATTATGAAATCCATCAGTTCTTCTCTCATACAGGCCAATCTATTCCTTACCAAGATACCACTTATGGCATGCTATGCTATGACAACAAAACAAAAATAACAAACCCCAAATATATTATAGTTGAAGGTCAGTTGGAGTTTATTCTTCAACTTAGGTAACATTCCAAGTTAGTATTCCTGGTCAGCAAGAGTAGAGGGTAAAAGATAATGTGTACAGTTCAGGTCCAACAGCACAATTAAGGACTCAGTCTGATTGAGGGTCTGACATTCCATCACATGGTTATGTTGGTGATAGCCTTCATCTTAGCCAGAAATGGAGAAGGACCACAAAAAGCTCAAATGGAAAAGTTGTAAGAGCTAGGCCCAAAAGTAAGCACGTAATATTTCCATTCATAATTCCTTGATCAGAACTGAATCCGTGGCTGCACATAATTGCAAGGAAGGGAGGGCAATAACATCTGTTTGTATGCTCAGGAAGGAAAGACAACTCATTTAGGAAGAACAGCTATATGTGCTTTAAGCATTACAGAAATTATCTATTATAATCCATTGGTAATATAATGCTTTATATTATACTAGAGGCCCAATGCACAAAATTCGTGCACTTGGTGACGAGGGGGGACCCCTCAGCCCAGAGTGCAAGAGGGTACAGGCCAGGTTGAGGGATCCCCACCAGTGCATTATCGGGGCCAGGGAGGGATGCAGGAGGTTAGACAGCCAGGGAGGGACTGCAGGAGACCTTCAGGTGTGTCCGGACCCTCTGCTCAGTCTCGAGAAGCAAGCTAACCTACCAGTGTTTCTGCTCCCTGGTGGTCAGTGCACATCATAGTGACTGGTCAATCAGCCCACTGTCTGCCCCCACATGGTCAGTGCATGTCATAACAACTGGTCAACCTGTCAACTGTCTGCCCCCTGGTGGTCAGTGCATGCAATAGTGAGCAGTTGAGTGGTCTTAGCATATCATTAGCATATTACACTTTGATTGGTTGAACAGACAATCGGACAACTGGACACTTAGCATATTAGGCTTTTATTATATAGGATTCTATACTACTTATACACAATTATTATTACGTTGGAGGCCTGGTGCACAAATTCATGGATGGGTAGAGTCTGGCCACCCTGCCCCGATGGTGGCAGATCGGGCCAGGCCAGCTGGGGGGAGGGGCTGTGGGTGGTTGGCCAGCTGGCCCTGCTCCCGATTGGGGTGAGGGGGCTGATCAGGGGCAGGGCCAGCTGGGAGGAGAGCCTGTGGGAGGTTGTGGGGGGCTGATTGGTCCAGTTGGCTGCCACAGTGTGCATCATAGCAACTGCGGTTGTTCTGATCATTCTGGTCATTCTGTCATTCCAGTTGCTTGGCTTTTATATATATAGATGACTCTATTATAGTCTACTTACATATAATTTAAGGACTCTTAGGAAGTAAATTAGGGCCAAGCAGAGAAGGTGCAGGAGGGAAACAGTGAGGTCTGTTATGATAGAGGTCAACTAAAGCAGTGACTTCAATGAGAAACAAATGTATCCAAATCAGTCTATGGCAAAAATCCCAATTCTTAAACTATTCTCTGGAGTCTAGATTCTGGAATGGGAAGAGAGATGCTGTCTTCTCCAGGAAGCTTTAGTACTGTTCCAGTAAGAACAAGGAAAAGGATAAGGAAACAAATTGAGGGCATAAACCTAGTCTGTCCAATGTCTCTGACTACTGAAAATATGAAAAAGCCTTAAGAATTCCAGAAAGAAGGAACCAAATAAGGAGAGTATTTTCTCTACAAAATGGTGAAATATTTAGAGAGTAAACTCCTTTTCGTAATATCCACATTGGCTGTGCTCCATTTTCCCCTAGAAATTGGCTGGTCATGCATGCAACATGTAGTTGGATTAATCATGCAGTTACATTATTGCAATACCTGTGGAACAGGTAGAACTAGTTGAAAGACTAACAGAGATTGTTTACCTTTAGTTTGCCATGCTAGACATAGAATATGCACCCAATAGCTGCCTACTGAATTAATTTGTAATTGCTTTGAAGAAATGAATTTCTTATCCCAAAAAGCAGAAATTGCTAGATTAACCCTGTCTGGAGCTAGATGTACCTTATTTATGATGTAGATGCACATTTTACTATTATAATAGAAAACATTTGCTTCTATGCATAGGAACACAAAACTGCTAGGTGACATTGTCAACTGAATGCACATATAGCTTGATTTTTTAAAAGAAACAGCTTTCTGTATTTAGAATTAGATATTAACAGATGTATATCAGAACTCTGGTGAGACAGTCTCTTTGAATATGTATATTATTTATCTATTGTTGACATTTTATAGCTATCTTTTTTGCAAAATCCATTACCAGAGAAAAAAAGTAGTCTTTCAACATTAAAAAAGTGCAATATTAAGATGAACATCATTGTAGTAGGAAATAAAAAATGAAGAATTATAGTAGAGAAGATTACTTTCTAGAGAGTCAGATTATTTGAATATTTTATACTCTGGGTGCATAAATATTTGAATAGTTCTCTAGTGATGTGAAATATGTATCTCATATTATATACAATACATATATTTTATACCCCATCTTCTCCATCTTACGGTTATAGTCTCCAAGATTAAGATACTCATCATTATGTATTTCTTCGATAAACTTAAATCTTATGAAAGACAATCTTCATGAATATCTCTTGTTTCTTAGCAAAAAAATATAAATATCAGATTTGCCTCCAATTCTCAGGCTTTCTTGTTTGCAGGATGATTTCCCACCACTTTGAATATATAGAGGTGTTTTCTTTAGATGCTTAAAATATAAAAATTAAAGAACTCTTCAGTGTTATCTATTGGTAAATTCATACTGTAAGCTTTGCTGGCTTATCCTCAGGTTCATCCTATAAGGATACTAGTCTAAGATGCAATATGGAGACACAACCACAGGTAAGTAAGATCTACATCTAAAGATCATATAACACAATCAAGGACTGGCCATTCTATCCTGACCACTGACCTTGCAGTGTAGGCATATTAATCCTCATTTTACAAAAGAAGAAACAGGCCTAAAGAGACTAAATACTTTAGCCAACATTCCGTGTAAAAATTATTAAGGTTGTGACTTCTAAACCAAGGCTCGTCTACTTTTACCAGATCCAAATACTTCCATCAAAGTGTTAATGGTCACTAACTACACACCTAACAAGGGGATATGGACTGACAGTCTTGAATCAGAATACATATTTTTGATGTTGCTAATTACTGGGGTTTAAAAAATAATATTTAAAGAATGATTTGAGTAAATCATGCAGTATATTGAACATGTTAGTAAATTTACACAAATATTAACTTAATAATTTGGACTTCTCAGCAACCCGCATGCTCACAAAACATTCCTGGAGCCATTGTTTCACTCTTGCAGTGTGGAGTATTCCAGTTGAGAGTTGTGTCAATGATTTTCACTTTAAAATATGTTTTAATTTATTTTTCCATGTCTGTCTCATAAAACCTTATATCCCATCTATGAGTCCTGTTGTACAAAGACTCATAGGCCTCTTGGAGGCCAGTCAATGGAGAGACTGTAAATATATATATATATACACACACACATATATATGTATATATATAATCTCTCTATATATATGATATCTATTATATATATACATATATATATATATTTTACAGTGAGTACATTTTGCTCTGCCTAGATTTCAGTTGACCTCAGTTTTAATTCCAGCTTTACCATTTACTAGCCCTGTGACCTTGAACACGTTTCTTAATTTTCTAAGCCCAATTTCCCCTTCTGTTTAATATAAATGCTAATTAGTACTCTAGCCACTTTAATAGAAATGTTGTGAGGACCAAGTGGAGTAATTGTATGATATTACATTGAAGTTACATTAATGTTATCATCTTGGCCAGGTAGTAAAAACCTGAGAATTGAAAACCAGATTGAGTCCTAATCTGGCTGGAATGTTCTAACCAAGTGTGTGTGTGACCACAAAGGAGGTTGAATATAGTCTGAGTCTTAATTCAGAGAGTCACTGCATAATAATATCTAAATGTGATAATAAAATTAATTGTTCATTTATAAATCTATTGATTAAGAAATTTCTGCTTGATAAATTTTTAATTGAGATTGTTTTTAAAAATAACTAAAGATTTAAAAATTTAATGAGGAATGATGTTAATTTCTTAAATTCAAATAATTTCTGGTATAGAGGTTATCTTGAATTCACTTTTAGCTAAAACATATGATAATGAAAACAGTGCCACAAGTTATATAGTTTTCAAAGGATCTGGAAGATGCAATCAGGCAAACTGGGAAAGATGATGTGAGATGGATTCAGAATGAATAATTTTTCTGTTGTACAAAGACTCATAGGTCTCTTAGAGACCAATGGAGAGACTAAATTACTTTCTCCATAATGTCCTTTCTTAATAGAAAAAAAATCAATGTATTTTTAAATCTAGAATGACAGAGATTGAAATGAATAAAAAATTCATAATTTGCTCCAAGTTTAAAAAGACTAAATAATAATCATAGTATAGTGTTGTCTTGCAATGTGCAAGACACTTTGCTAAGTTGCCTTGAATGAATTAGCTCATTTAATCTTTACAAGAATCATATGAATGATATACTATTAATATACTTATTTTATAAAGGATAAAAACTGAGACTTGGAGAGTTCAAGGCTGTGTAGCTGTAACAAACACAGAAAGAACAGCAATCCTGATTTGAAACCAGATATGTCTGAGTCTACAACTTAAGCTTGTAAACTCTATGCAATATTTCTTCCCTGAGAAACCAAAATGTTGACTAGGAAATGCATAGTTATATTACATGTCAGTTAAACTCAAGGAGCTGCCTTCTTTATATGTACAATCTTGAGGTATGTGGTCCCACAGTACATCATGCTTCTAAGGAAAGTTTTTTGAGCCATGTCATAAGATCTTGTGGCTCACTTTCTACATAGAGACTCCATGGACTGATCTCATTCTCATTTTCCTCTTTATCTGAGTCATTGCCAGGAGCCAAATTACCTCCATTATCAAAAACTCAGTCACTTATCCCATATTATTCTATACATCTTGTACTCAGATCCAATTTCCTACCATCTCAAACCCTTCGACTGAGGCATTGTGGCTATCTACTTAGGGTAGCAATTTTATTAATATTTCCTGAGCATGTGTGCCATTTACTCCCTTTGCTTTATGGAAATGTGGCTGACTCCCCAAAACACTTTTTCTATTGCGCTCTCAGTGTGAGGTTTGTGCATTTCTTCAGCTCTGTACTTCAGGGTTAGAAGATTGGGTGTGTGTCACTTTCAAAGCATTACATTTCAGAGAAGGCAAAACTTTGGGCACAATCAAAACTATGAGCTCATGGAACTGTGAGAATTAAGTAGATGAAATATAGTGCATACTACCATAAACTATTCTGTGTGGTATTTTAATGGTAAATGCATGACAATAAACATTAGCCAAAAACCACATGACTAAACAAAGAGTGAACTTTAACATATGAATATTAAAAAGAAATCATTTAGGAGGTCAGGAAATTTGAGGAAGGAATGCACATTGATTAATCATATCTAATTGTGCCCTAACTGGTTTGGCTCAGTGGATAGAGTGTCGGCCTATGGACTCAAGGGTCCCACATTCAATTCCAGTCAAGGACATGTACCTTGGTTGCGGGCACATCCCCGGTGGGGAGTGTACAGGAGGCAGCTGATCAATGTTTCTCTCTTATCGATGTTCCTAACTCTGTATCTCTCTCCCTTCCTCTCTGTAAAAAAAATCAATAAAATATATATTTAAAAAATCATATCTAATTGTGAAACAATCTTATTGAATGGTGTGTGTGGGGGGGAAAGTACTGACTTCAGAAAATACGGAAGACTAAAGGCAACAGAAACTAAACATAAGCACTGTGCCCTAGTTGAAAAGTTATATCCCATGCGGAGAGAGAGGAACAATTTTGATACTGCTATACATGTATAAAGGAACTCAACAATTAAGTAAACAGATGGCACACGTAGGAGTCAGATTTCTCAAGTTATAGTGTTAATTTGCAGATAAACAATGGGAAGATGTTAGAATAATTTATGTAATAGTAGACTAGACTTAGAGACATCAGAGTAAACTCATGTTTAGATTAATATAGATACAAATATGTGTGCATCTCTTTATTCTATTAGCTGAGAAGATATCCCTAGCACAAAACCTTGATTGATTTACTGTTCTCCAATAAAAGAAACCAGATTTCCACAGTGGAGAAGTAGTTGATAGTAGTACTGGGCTGGAACTATACAAAATATGCCTGGAATATGCTGCCATTACAGAAACTAAGAAATTGCTACAAGCAAATAAACTTTTTAAAAATCCACATTGATGGGACCATGTCACAGGAACACAGAGGCCAATGAAAATAGCTCCTAAAGGCAAAGTTGGAACTATCTGAATAACCTAGTAAATAAGTACTGTTAGATTATAACTCAAAATATAAAATATATAGCCATATATCCATACTATATTAGTAAGTAATTGAGTACACTAGCATCTTGATATGAGACAAATATTCTATGAAGAAAAATTCAAAATAGTTAAGGAGATAACAAGTTGATCTCTGAGAGAATGTACAAAATCCCATAGTGTGAGATGTGTATAGTGACTTTCTGAAAAATACTAGGATATTGAAGAGGCAGGTGGAGGGATTAGCTTTACAGTGGAGAAAACTGACAAACATGTTGGTCAAGCCATGGAGTCAACAGCAACAGTGAAAAGTATGTTAATAGTATGTAACCTTGATAGAATGAGATGAAAATTATACTTTAATCTTGTGGTTTTCCTCCCCTCCCACCTCCCCCCCCCCAAAAAAAAAAATCACATACAAAAAACAAAAAAACCCAAACAAACCAAAAACCCAGTTTAATTATGAGAAAAACAGACAAATTCTAATAGAAAGGCATCCTGCAAAATAACTCACCATGGTACTCAAAACTGTCCGGGTCATCAAAACAAGAAAAGTCTGAGAAACCATCACAGTCAAGAACAGCCTAAAAAATATGGCTACTTAAAGTAATGTGGAAATCAGAAACATAAAAAGAGCAATAGGTTTAAACTAAGGAAATCTGAATAAACTATATACTTAAAATAATAGTATAACAAATGTACCATACTAATGTTAGATGTTAATAAGTAAAATTGGTATATGGGAATTCTTGGTAATGTCTTCTAAATTATTTTCTATGAATTTGTGACTGTTCTGAAAATAGTCTACTTTTTAAAACAATCCAGTGCACTATTATTCATGTTTTCCAGGAATTCCTAAGCCCTTTCCTCCTGGCTACAGCTAATTGGGGGAAAAGGGAGATCAATCAGGTTGTTTCCCAGAAATTTAAAGTCAGGGCTGAGATAAAGTTAGCTGATCCCTTTGTATAAACTCACTTGTATACTAAGGAGTCTGAAGAAAGAATACCCAGCCATGTGAACCCCCCAAAAAAATCTCTCTACACAATCTATACTAATAATAGAGGAACATGTAAATTATCCCAGACGCTGTCATGTCACCACCGCTCAGCAGGCAGCTTGCACAGCAGGAGCTGGTGGGTGGAGACTGCTATCACTAGGAGGGCCACTACATGGCCTGGCCAGGGGGCTCGCAGAGGGTTGCAGTGAGGCCC
>PVJC01006901.1:43186-53381 GCA_004026665.1 Murina feae | reverse complement strand
CTGAGGGACCCCACCAGTGCACAAATCCGTGCACTGGGCTTCTAGTAGTCAATAATATTGTAATAACTATGTATGTATGGTGGCAGACGGGTTCTGCATTTATCAGGGTGATCACTTCATAAGTTATGTAAATGTGTAAACACTCGGTTGTACCCCTGAAACTAGTATAATATTGTATGTCAACTGAAAGATAAAAAATATTTTAATAAAAGAAAAGATTAAATGACATGAAGCACGTAAGGCAAAGTTTAGCACTGCACCTTGCTCCTAGCCAATGTTTGTTAAACTTGGCTGTCCCCATCATGCAAGGCCCCTGGATTAAAACCCACCCGTATATTATTATGCACTTACTGTATACCAGGCTCAGTTCTAAGAGATTTACATATAGAGTCATGGACCACTTAACGATGGGGATATGTTCTGAGCAATGCGTCTTCAGGCAATTTCATCATTGTGGGAACATCACAGAGCACACTTACACAAACCGAGGTGGTAGAGCCCGCTACACACTTCGGCGACATGGCACAGTACCAAACAACACAAGATGAAATCAAGCACATGGAAATCAATACAATCAAGAGACTAAATATGAGACGTATGAAGCTCCTGCTGGTGTAACACAGCTTATTGTTTATAGCAAACTTCCTTTTTTTTAAATCCTTCCCCGAGGATGTTTCCTTATTGATTTGAGAGAGAGTGAGAAAGAGAGAGAGAAACATCGATGTCAGAGAAAAACATCAATTGGTTGCCTCCCATACACATCCTGACCAGGATCGAACCCGCAACCTTTTGGTGTACAGAACGACACTCCAACTGAGCTACCGGCCAAGGTGCAAACTTCTTTTTACAAGTGGAAAAAGTACACTCCCAAAGGGCAATAAAAAGTATAGCCTAGAGTGGACGAAAATGGGGCCACATACTAAACCTGACCAGCTCAGGGGAGGCCTGCATGGAGGCTTACAGACTCAGAGATTGAGAGTAACCACATAAGGTGGTCTGATCACAAAAATTCTAACTAAAAGTGAGTCATGGCAGGTAACCAAGTCCTCCGCATGTAGCTTCCTTGACTAAGGCTGGCATTTACCTCGAGTGAACCTGTCCACTGTCCTTTGCATATCTGATAAGATGCCTTTGGAATGTCAACCTCCTCCCCGCCCCCCCCCCACCTGCTTTTCCAGACCCCTCAGGGCCTAACTTCCCACCAGACCATGGGACCACGGAACCCTCCTGTTTTCTTGTTCTCCAAATATCTT
Organism: Murina feae; assembly: GCA_004026665.1. Lineage (NCBI taxonomy): Eukaryota > Metazoa > Chordata > Mammalia > Chiroptera > Vespertilionidae > Murina > Murina feae. Next base: position 52,128 of record PVJC01006901.1, on the reverse strand, counting down.
CTCTAAGTGCTGTCAGTGTTAACTGTCACCAATGTAGAAGTATGTGACTCCCCATCTCTGTCCAATCTCAGAGATTTCCCCGGTTTGCTCCCTCCCACCTCCCCAATCTACCACCAAAGGAATTTCATGTAACCTGCTCACATCTCCTCCTTTGATTCTAATCTACAAAATAAACTGTATGATGACCATTTCTTAATCTGTTGAGATTTTGCTTCCCGGCAATTGTTGTCAGTTTGGCTCAAATAAACTCATAAAAATTCTGTATGTAATACTACACAACCATAAAAAAGGAGGGGACTCTTCCCTTTTGGTTGGACTTGGAGATTACTCTGCTAAGTGAAATAAGCCAGTCAGAGAAAGACAAACACCATGCTATCTCACTTGCATCTGAAATCTAATGAACACAATAAACTGATGAACAAAATATGGGACAGACTAGCCGCTGTGGTAGGGGAGGAAGGTGGGGTAACTAGATAAAAAAAGAGTGAAGAGATTAGTCAAAAAACATACAGTATATGCATAACACAGACACAGACAACAGTGTGGTAATAGCCAGAGGGAAAGGAGGGTAGGGACTAGGTGGAGGTTGACAAAGAGAGGAAGAAATGGGGGTGGAAAGAGACTTTGCTTGGGGTGATGCAGCGTGCAGATGTTTTATTGAGTTGTACACTTGAAACCTGTATGGTTTTGCAAGCCAAGGTCACCCCAATAAATTTAATTAAAAAGTTCTGTACAGGTTTGCACATTTCTTATATTGACAACAGTAAATGTGCAAACCAATAGCATACTGGTTTGTTACCAAGTATCATGTACTGCACATACTGACATGTGCCAGGGTTCTTGTTCTGGCATTAAGAAGGGTTCAGCAATCTGGAAAGGGGGCTGATGAAACTTAAGAGTCCAGAGACAGCATAATTTTGAAAGGCATTTGAGGGTCAGAGGAGCCAACTTCAAGAAACTAAGATCTCCTTGCCTCAGGACCCCATGCTTTTTATTAACACAAATTGTACTGAGGGGAGGTGGAGATATACACTTCAGAGGGTCAGGGTTTTGTACACAGAGTCCATTGTCAGATGGGGGAGAATTAGCCTACGCTCATTCAGGTGTTTGGCCAGTAGGAAGCAATAACATGTAGATTAAGATGCCCTGAGCTGTCTCGAAACAAGCAATCATCCCTTTTCAGGTTTGGGGAAATGCCTTTAGCCATTCCCAACAGGCGACAACATATGTGACTCAGCCCGTGTTGAGTCCCCAAGTTCCATCAACCTTTTTTTTTGATGAAACTCTTGCAATTATAACATGCTGGAACTGGCTTCCGGCCGTGCTGCACTTTAATGGGACTGGCAGCGCAGTGCGCTGGTTTACACCTGCGTCACCACAAACACGTGAGGGTGGGTACAGATTCACCACGCCGATAACTTCATAAGTCTCATACATATCTAATCCCTGGGTTGTATACCTGAAACTAGCATAATATTGTATGGTAACTGTAATTACAAAATAAAAATATTTTAATTTAAAAAAGGCTGAAATGAGATGAAACACGTGAGGCAACGCTTAGCGCTGCACCTTGCTCCGAGTAAGTGTTTGTTGATCGCGGCTTGTGTTTTCTTGCATCAGCATGGCTACAGGTCCCTTAGGCAGTAGGGATGTTTGCAGCTCCAGGATCATCTTACGGGACCACCTTCGCATATGCCATCAAAACACCATTCATCATGTGTGTGTGACTGCATCGCCTCATTTAATAGTCACTACAGCCCTACGGATGGGCACCACCATTCCCCCCAGAGGTGTTACACTCCGAGAGGTTCGGTGACTGGCCCCAGGCCACACAGCTTGGCCTTACTGCTCACTGTCATCACCAGGTGAAACGTGTAACAGCACCGAGAAGGAGAAGTTCCCAAGAAGCGAGAAGCTCCAGAAAGCTGGGTGGGACTCGGGCGCCAAGCAGCAGCTGGGACAGGGGGCCAGGAGCCAGGCGCGTGCACCGCAGCAGGAGAAAGGCAGCGGGAAGGGGCGTCCGTGTAGACCAGGACCTCAGCGCCCCCGGGCCTCTGAGCCAGGAAGAGGGGGTCCCGCGGGGGGCGCTGCCCCGGAGGCGGGGCCGCAGGCTCGCGGGCGGGCGAGGGGGGCGTTACCTTGGGCGGCAGGGCGAACAGCACCGGCAGCAGCAGCAGCGGCGCGAGGAGCAGCACCAGCAGGCGCCGGCTGCACCACACCTTCTTGGCCAGGATCGCCAGCACCGCCATCTGTGCGGCCGAGCGCGCGGGCGGGGCACCGGCCAGCCCCGGACTGCGCCTCCGGGCCCACGCGCCCGCTTATAGGCTGGGGGAGGGTCCACGGAGGGGACTCCGCCTTCTCCGGACGCTTCTGGGCGAGACGGGACGCTGCCAGCCCCCACCCCGCGCCGGGGACTGGCTGAGAGGGGCCGGGAAGGGTTAGGAAAAGCCGGGCAATAGCTAAGCCGCCGGACTCCAACCCCGAAGCAGCAGCGTGGCCTCGGGTGTGAGCCTGCGGACGGTCCGGTTCTGGGGCCCGGGCGGCCGTCTCATCTCCCGTGGGTTCCCCTGGGACCTGCGATGATGACCGTGTGAGCACTACAGGGCTCACTGCCATTACAGGCTCCCACCCAGGCTCCGCCACGTGCGTGGGCTCCAGCCAGGTCTCGGAGCCTCGGTTCACGCCTCCAGCTGGCGGGGGGTCGGTAGGAAGGTCACTACCTGCAGAGACCTGCGGGGTCCTTAGATCGTGGCCATGAAGGCCTTCGCCAGCCTGTGCCCGGCACAGAGCAAGCCCTCAGCGAGGATTATGGTGTGACCCCACAGCCACAGTCGGAATTGCTTTTCCGATTCCCCGCCCCCAGGGGGGCCCGCGCGTGGAGGGGTCCTGCCCTTCCCCGTGGATCCATGCACAGGAGGGGCAGGCGCTGGGTTGTGTGGTAGTGGCATCCTTCGATTTTTGAGAAACTTGCCGGCTGTTTCCCGCAGGGTGTGTACACTGTGCATTTCCACCGGTGACCCAGTTTCTCCGCGTCCTTGTCGGCATGAGGGGCGTCGGCTAGTTCTGTCTCAGCCTTTCCCACAGGGTTGCATTGTGGTTTTCATCCGCTTTTTCCTGATGGCGGGTGATGTCTAACATCTTTCTGGGACCCTGTGTGCCGTCTGCACAGCCTCTGTGGTGAATTATCTCTTCTTTTTCGTTTGCCCATTTTCTCACCCAACTGTTCGTTTTCTGCTGTTGCATTTTGAGAGTACTTTGTGTGTTCCAGACAGCAGTCCTTTACCAGAGAGGAGGTTTGCTAATATTTTCTCCCAACTCACCATCCTCTTAACAACCTTTCACAGGGCAAACGTGTGATTTTGGTGGAATCAAATTTATTGGGTGTGTTGTTTTTTTTTTCTTTTGAGGGGTTGGGGGTGGGGGATCATGCTTTTGGAGTCAAACTCCTTGCATAACCCTGGATCCTGCAGATTGTCTCACGCTGTTTTTCTAGACGTTTGATAATTTGTGATTTTGTTTATATTTAAGTTCAGATATTCATTTTTACATGAAGAGTGAGACTTAGGTTGAGGATTTTGTTTTTTCTTCATTTTCTTTCTTTCCTATCATCGACCAATTGCTGAAGCATCATTTGTTCTACAAGTTTTCTTTACTCCGTTGACTTACTTTTGTACTTTCGTCAAAAATCAGTCAGGCATATGTGCTAGATCTATTTCTGGATTCTCTATTTCTGTCCCATTGATCTGATTGTCTAGCTCTTTACCAATACCGCGTAGTCTTCGTGACTGCAAGATACAGTCTTTAAACTGGGGAGACTGACTTCTCCCATTTTATTCTTTCTTGGAAAATGTATTTTAAGAAAAAGCAACAGGAGAAAACTTAGGTGGGGCTGCTTTGGCCCGCTGAGAAAAGTTACAGAGACAGAAGTAAGGCAAGACATTGAAGTACATATCAGAACACCACCCAGTCCCCAGAGTCCTGAGACAGGCAGGGAGCTTCTCACAGCAATGAAAAGCCACTCAATGACCAAAGCTGAAAACCTTCAGCTGCTGAATCGCAGGCCTATGTCTGCTCTTGAGATCCAGCTGATGGTGGAAGAGAATGAAGAAGGGCTCGCAGAGGAGGAGATCGAAGACGCCTCCACAGGGTCTCACAGCCTGCAGGGCCAGAGGCTGAGCCGAAGAACACTACTGACCACGACGATGGATGAAGAGGACCCCGCATAGGCGAGCACAGCTGGGCCAAGCATCTCGGGAAGTTCAAAGGCCAGCAGCTGGTTTTCAGACATAGAAGGGTTGTTTGCTTAGTTTTCCCCTCTACCCCAGCTGACCTGATTTCGTGGTTAGTTGGGTAAATCGTAAAAATAAGCCTTTCTCCAAAGTAAGCTGAAGAGAGACACTCTGCATCTGGGAGAAGAAACATGGTGAAGACAGGCTGAGGTTTTCAGGGCAGAGAGCTAAAGAAAGGAGGGCAGCCCGACCGACCTGCATGGCTCAGTGGTTGAGCATCGACCTGTGAATCAGGAGGTCACAGTTCGATTCCTGGCCAAGGCACATGCCCGGATTGTGGGGCTTGATCGCCAGTGGGGGGCGTGCATGAAGCGGCAGATCAATGTTTCTCTCTCTCCCCCTCCCTTCCTCTCTGAAATGAATAAAAGTGTATTTTAGAAAGAAAGGAAGGAGGGCAGAGTTACAGAGGACAATGACTGGGGAACCCTCTGTGGGAAGAATATTTCTGTGGCTTTTGCGGCAGTGGCGGGGAAGTCCTTTGTATGCAGCTAGTACAATACCTGCGTTGCCTTTGATGGGCTGTCCTACTAATTAGCACCATCTGCTTCCCTAGGGACTTCCCAAGTGTGTGTGTGTGTGGGGGGGGGGCGGGGGGGCAGAAAGGGGGGTGGGTGGGCCCAGAGTGCTGTTGGGATGAGAACCGAGTTAGCAGAGTCCAGTTCGATGGCTTCTCCCTCCTAGAGCAGCTCTAGATTAAAATGAGCCGCTGAACTTGGCTCACCTTAGAGGAATCTCTCTCTCAAGAACAGCAGAGATAAGAAAAGAACAGGTCTGCCAACTCTTCATCGGGTCTAAAGGCCCTTTTCCTCTATGGCATGGGCTTTGTTTACTGGCCCACTAGTTAGTCTTAAATGTTCTGGCTCAGCTCATTCCAATGAGAAGGCACGTCACACTGAATGGCTGGCAACAGAAGTGCAGTGTTGGTTGCCTTTCTCACTGCCCTGGGCAGGGGCCTCCTCTTGAGGTGAGCTTCATTTGCACCATGGGCAAATCATCTGCATCTTTGAAAAGGGCACAATTATTTACCTCTTTTCATAGACTATCTAAGAAATAGAGGCTGATTAATAAGAATTTAAATTTACTGGCTATTGCAGGGTTGTTTCCATGTTTTGTTTTTTTTTAATTTAAAATATTAAGATAATTATTATTTGAAGAGCTTCTTGATATTCAAACCCTGGAGAGTTTAATAGCTCTAGATATGTGGTTGCCTTTGGTTCTAGGAATGTTGAAAAAAATCTAATTTTCCTTATTTACTCTTCTCCCTATTTGGGGAAGAAAATGCCCCTCGACATTAATTTTCCAAATTGACAAGCATTTTGTTGTAAGATTGCGTATTTTCAATGCTGCTATTAATTGGATTACATCCCACTCCCTGTAATTTCTAGGTTTTTATTTTTGCTATCTCTCCCCTTTCCACGTTGTAATTGTGTCAGTCTTAACCTTATCATCTAAGGATTGAAGGAGATCTGATTACAGGCAACATTAAATGCACAGGACACTTATTTTTAAATCTTTCCTGAGTATTGGGAATTTTACCAGGGGCTGTTTTTGTTAGTCAGGGCATATATGTGCCCATGTATTATATAGTCTTAACCATGAGTGTGTTAGATTCTTTTGCTTGATGGATTTAGTGCTTAATCCATTTAATAATAAATTGTTTCCAGGTGAAAAAAAATTCAGCTAGTGTAGTTCCTTTGAATTTCCATGTAAATCTTTAGGATAATTTGTATCTACAAAAATTCCTGTTGGGATTTTGGTGGTAGGAATTACATGAAGCTTGTATATCACCATGGAGAGAATTTACATCTTTACTATGCTGACTCATCTAGTCCATGAGCATGGTATGTTTCTCAATTTATTTAGCTCTTTGATTTCCTTGACCAGCATTTTGCAGTTTTAGCCTTAAATTCCTATACATATTTTGTTAGACTTACATGTGTTACATTTTTGAGCAATATAAACGGTATTTTGCTTTTTCAGCGTCCATATGCTCACTGCTAATATACAGAAATAAAGCTGAATTTTGTATGTTTATCTTGCAACCTTGCTCAATTTACTTATAAGTTCTAAGAGGTTTGTTTTGTCAAATCCTTGGGACTTCCTACATAGACAGTCAAGTTGTCTACAACGAAGACCGTTTTATTTCTTTCTTTCTGATCTGTATGCCCTTTATTTACCTCTCTTGCCGCCTGCACTTGCTAGAACCTCAGTCACCAAGGCTGAATAAGGGTGTGAGAAGGGACATTCCTATATGGTTCACAATCTTAGGGAGCATTCAGTCCTTCACTGTTCGGTAGAACACCAGCTGTGCTTTGTAAATGCTCCTTAGGTCAGTTACTCTAGTGGATATGCTTTTCATTGAAAAGATCCCTTGGGCCGAGATGATAGTGGTTGAAACCAGAGTAGTAGTGGCAGGCGTGGTGAGAAATTATTCAGTTCTCGATATGTGTTGGCAACAGAGTTGGCAGGTCTTACTGACAGTGTGATGAGGCCTGGAGAGAAAGAAGCTGTTGCCGGAATCCAGTGAGATGGTGCAATATTTCTCGTGGTGTGAGGAGTGCACCAGTGAAGAAATACACGTTATTTTATGTTGTCCTACACAGCATTTAAATAATGACATGTCATCCCAGAAGAGTATTCCCTGTGTTGATTTCCTTTAACTCTTTATCGCACCACGGAGAGAGCCTCATTTGGGTGCTAGCATCCCTACACAGCCCTCCGCGCCTGATCAGCCCTCCGCACTTGATCAGCTCTCTTTGTAGCAGCCAGAGAGGGCTCTACAGCCAGAGATGTTGAGCAACACTGGACAGTGAAGATTGATTTCTATTTTATTTATTCGTATAATTGCTTTTGACTTAGAGCAGATGGTTTTTGTATTTTTTAAAGCCCATGATTTATTTTTTTTTTAAAAATCCTCATTTTAAGTTAAACCTATTTAGGTTAATAACGTGAAACAACTCCAGGAAAAACATGAAGTACCTCATCGTGCAAAGAGTACCCAGTCACGGCAAAATCCGAAAATTGGATGCAAAGATCTGAAACCTGGCAAGCTGAGAGGTGGCGGGAGAGAGGCCCAGAAAGCGCACCTGCTCATCTCCTCACTGGGTCACGCTTCCAGGATTCCAGGAACCCCGAGGGCAAGGTATTTCCCAATGGACCTGGCAGGTTGTGATGAAACTCTCTCATGTCCTTTCCGACTGGGGGCCTGACCTTGAACCAGTCCAGCAACCGGTTTCATCAAAGGTTGTAGTTAGTTAGGTTGGCGTCAGACAGCATTGGGTGAGGGAGAGGCCCCACGGGGGCGCTTCGGACATTCGAGGCCTGGGTGGGGGGCTGGGGTATTCCAAACTGGAAAACCTTCTGGGGGCTTTGGTCCAGCTGACATTAGAGAAACTCTGGCCCATTCTCAGACTCTCTGGAACCGGCTAAGAGGCTAAGAGTACGATACTTAGAATTAGCCCAGAGGCTTCCATCCGGTATGGCTCAAAAGTAATAATAAGAATGTTGTTATCCCTGACCGGTTTGGCTCGGTGGATAGAGCATCGATCTGTGGACTGAAGGATCCCAGGTTCGATTCCAGTCGAGGGCATGTACCTTGGTTGTGGGCACATCCCCAGTGGGGGATGTGCAGGAGGCAGCTGATCAATGTTTCTCTCTCTTTGATGTTTCTAATTCTCTCTCTCTCTTCCTCTCTGTAAAAAAATCAATAAAATACATATTTTTTAAAAAAAGAATGTTGTTAATACAGCAAGAATATATACTGTATTATGTCCCAGACACCGTTTCCAGCTCTTCACATGTACAATCTCATGTAATCCTAATAATCTTGCTGCATCAGACAAAGCTACATTCAAGTCCTGGCTGTGCTGCTTGCTTACTGTGGCAACCCAGGGCAGGAGGTTTCATTCCAGCCCTGGCTGGTTTGGCTCAGTGGATAGAGCCTCGGCCTGAGGACTGAAGGGTCCCAGGTTCGATTCCGGTCAAGGGCACAAGCCTTAGATTTCGGGCTTAATCCCCGGTGGGGAGTGTGCAGGAGGCAGCCTATCAATGATTCTTTCTCATCATTGATGTATCTATCTCTCCCTCTCTGAAATCAATAAAAATATATTTTTTTTAAAAAGAGGTTTCATTCCAATGGCCTCAGCTTCCTTTCCGAAAAAGGACTGATAACAGAATGTAGCTGATAGAGATGTTGGGAGAATTAACGGGCAAGGGGATGCTCAGTACTTGCCCAGTAAGTGTTCAGCCATGGGCAACGATCGCCATTCTGTCCGTACGCCCCCTCCTAGATGTGCATCTCACATGCTCCACTCAGGGCGATTAACACTCGGGAAGGGGGTGGGGAGAGGAGGGCGTGTCTGTCTCCACCTCTTATTTGAAAGCGGGTGAGGGCTTGTGATGAGCCTACTAATACTAACAGAGCATGGCCCACGGATGCTAGACATTTCCGAGGCTGAGCTCTCAAAAGGGTACAGCGTCTACCTGGTTCCTTCACCCTTGAGACTCTTGCCTTTGAAACAGCCACCATATTTGATGTTCAAACTAAACCAGGGGGAGGAAAGCACCTACAGAGAGAATCCAAGGCTCCCGACAAACAGCCAGCGGCAAGGAACTGGCGAATGAGTGAATCAGCCTCAGATGATTCCAGCCCCC
>PVJC01006901.1:0-43086 GCA_004026665.1 Murina feae | reverse complement strand
ACCTGAGTCCTCTACCTGGGGGCTTAGAACTGCAGGAGGAAAATGGCGCCCGGGCTCCACCACGAACTTCCTCTTTGTGTCTTCCCCCTTGCCACTGGGAAGGAAGTAGAATGTGAGAGGGAATTCTTAAAGAACTTCCACAGTCAAATGATGATTTGACCACCATTTCTTTTCATCCCCTACTAGATAGGCCCATTGGACAGATGAGAAAACTGAGGCTCAGAGAGATTGAGATGTTTGTCTAAAGTCTCACAGCCAGGGCATGGTGGAACTGATGCACACTGCTACTCCCCTACAGCCCATTGTCAATAAGCAAGTAAGAATTTATGGGAAACTATGCATTACATATTGATCGTAGCCATCCACCCAGTTATTAAGGGCTTGCCATGTGTCAAGCACAGTGCTGGGCACTTACATAAATGGTCAGGTCCTGCCTGACCCCATGTCCCGCCTGCTGTGCTCTCAATCATTGCGCAATACCCTCTCTGTGACCTTTTTCTGCTTTTTGAATACAAGTCCTTTGCAGTGACTACTCCCTCTGCCTTCCCCCCCTTCCTATCATAGCGGCTGATTCATTCTCATTCAGGTCTCAACTCAAATGGCCCCTCCTCAGAGGGGCCTCCGGGATCACCTAGTCTGATGAAAGGTGGCCTTCCTCAACGCTCTATCACTTGTTCTGTAGGGAACCCCCCTGAGTTATTTCCTTTACAACATGGCTTGTCATTTGCAGTTATTCCCTCTGGGTTAAGCCCCATGAGAACAAGGAGTCCAAATTGTTTCTGTAAGTGCCTGGAACAGAGCCTGGAACATAGTAGCGATTCAAGAAATGTTGAATAATTAAACCTGCTTGAAATCATTGTATCTTGTTATTATGAACATCAAGCAAACGTCTAAACATCATTCATTCAACAAGTGTTAATTGAGCACCTACTATGTACTAGGCACCATTTTGGGTTCTGGTCTATAGCAGTGATCAAATAAGACAAAAGCCTCTGCTCTTATAGAGGTTTCATTTTAGTAGCGTTATAATGAATGAAACATACAGTATACCCCATGGTGCTTGGTGCTATGGAGAAAAAAGAAGCAAGGAGAGGGAAGAGAGCATGAGGGGAGTACTGGCACCACTTTCCCCTTCCCCCCTCCCCCCAGCAGTCCAGTAGGGACTCTCAGTGCCCCACACTCTCCTCGCTGAGCCCTGTACCACTGCCAGCATCTTTTCATGTGACATTTTGGTGGAGTCCTCTGCAGCTCCAAGAGCAATATTGCCTTTGAGGCAAGTCCCTGCAGGTGGGCCTCAGGCCGGGGTTGGGATAAGTCACCCCTGGAGATGCCTGGGGGTGGTCAAGCTTGGCCTGGCAGGGTCTTCCCTCACTCTGAACGGGGCAGGCCCTGAACTCCCTGGCCTGGAGCTGCAACTGACTCTGGGTTCCGGGCCATCCTCTCACTCCCTCTATTCCAGGCACAGAGGAAGGTTTACAAACACGAGGAGGCCTTTGATCAGAACCAGCCCCCCAGGGTTCTGAGTGTTTTTTGTTCCAAGCTGCAAGTCAGGACGGGACTCTGCTTTGAACTCCAGCAGGAAGACTGAGGGCAGGTGGTGTGTGTGTGTGTGTGTTTGCAGTAGTGGGAGCAAGGCTCACGTGGCTCCTTGATTTTTTCCCAACAACCAGGTTGGACTTGTACAAGAAGACTCACGTCAATTCAGTGAATGTTTACAGAGCACTCACTACTACCCACTACTTTCCAGGCCCATCGTGGAAACTAGGGCTGGAGCCGTGGGGCCACCACGGCCCCCTGTCCACGGAGCACGTAAGAAGCACCTGAGCAAATAGAAAAGACACCCAAGTGCCTTGTGAGTGGGACGGAGAGAAAGCTGCGCGGGGCGAGGAGGGGGTGTCGGGTAGAGAGGGCTGGGGATGGGGGGCGCTCGTGGAAGGCAAAGTGGTGTCTGGCAGAGACCCAAGGGAAGTGAGGTCTGTGGGAACAGGGTTGCAGGCAAAGGGAACAGCAAGTACAAAAGCCATGAGATGGGTGCGTGATTGCGGGAAGAGCTGTGTGCCCGACCCAGAATGACAGGCGGGGGTCAGAAAGGGTGGGGTGGGGGCAAGTGGATATATTGACCTTGAATGAGGTAGGAACACTGGATATTTTGAAAAGAGGAATGGCATGATCTGAATTAGATGGAACGGGATGCCCCAGGCTGCTGTGTGGAAAACAGCCTGGGGTGTGGGAGGGGGTGGGGGGTGACACAGAAGCAAGGCATCCACAAGGAGACTGTTGTGCTGGTTCAGGCAAAAGATCCCGTGGCCTCAGCCGGAGGGATGGTTGTGAAGAGGTACATAGCAACAGGTTCTGTGTTCACAAGCTTTTGATTGAACTGTAACAGACATACAGAAAAGCACACCTATCATAAGTGTGTATGCGCCTTGATGAAGTTTTACAACCGATCCACCCACGTAATGAGCACTGAGCTCAGGAAACAGACCTGACCCCAGAGCCTGCTCCAGACCACGGCCTCTCTCCGAAGCCGCCCTCCTCACTTCAGGACTGTATTTTGAAGGTAAAGCTAACAGGATTTGCTGCTGTAGGGTGGGGTGGGAGTGTGGGGGTGAGAGAGGGGCGTCAAGGGGGCTCCCAGGCTTGGAGCTAAAGCACTGGCTTTGCAGAGCTGCCGTTTCCTGTGACGGGAAGGTGGCGTAGAGGCCCAGGGGCGGAGTTCGTCTCCTACCATGTTGAGTTTGAGATGCCTGTGCGGCCTCTGGAGAAGGCACGGGCCATCTCATCCGGGAGCTGCAAATTCAAAGCTTGCAGGGACCGGCAGCATGAGGGTGAAGGGGTCTGAGAGCAAGAAAAAGTTCACTTTCCTCTTAACTTGACACTGAGAAGAGCAGGATAAACTTGATAATAAATGGCGACTGGCAGCTGACTCTGCGTCAAGGGGCACTAGGGAAGGGTGGGGATGAGGGTGAATCGGTGAGCTGGAGCCCCCCCTCGAAAGAGAGGGGTACTGGAACGGTGTCTAGTGTGGCCAGGTCTCCTGACAATATGTCCAGAGAACTCAGATGTCTGGATCTATGAAATATAAAAATTGTTTAACACTAGCAACCAAAAACCAAACACTAACAAAAATGTCTGTGGGTATGGCAACCTGTCTGGTCCAGATCCAACTGTTCATTTTACAGATGGGGAAACTGAGGCCCAGAGAAACCTGGCATTTCTCCCCAACTTGAGGAGGATGTTGGTGGCAGAGACTGGCCAGGCCTTGAATAGGCTGAATCCCAGGCCAGGGCTCCTGCCTCGTGGTTTCTGGAGGGAAGATGCTGGAGTCCGCCTGCCCCTGTTCCTTCGCTTTGATCTAAATAGAGGCTCCTGCCCAGCACGACCCAGAAAGGCACAGATGCCGGGGGACCAACGTGGCTTTAAGGGACTGGAATCTGCACCTTTCTTTGGCTTCAAGTGACAGGAAACCTGGTTAAAGCAGCGTCAGCTGTAAAGATGGCCGCTTATGGGTAAATCAAGGAAGAGAGGCTTGAGGTCTGATGTCAACAGAGGGTCACGCTCTGCCCATTGCTCTGCTCCCTGCTCCTCTCCTCATTGACGCTTCACCTGCAGGAGTGGCTTCAAGGTGGCTGCTGAACCCAGTGGTCCCCGTTGCCTTCAAAGGCAGGGATTGCCGATGGGCAGGTGTTGGAGTCTGAGCGTTCTTACCCCCTTTCACCTTCTATGAGAAGCAAAATCTTGCCCAGAAGCACAGGTTCCCTCTTGTGTGCCATTGGTCAGATAAAGGTCACATGCCCACCCCTATGGTCAAGGCTCAACTTGAGATTCCCTGAGATAAAGCCGTCTTCCACTAATAAATACCCCAACAAGCCCAGGCTCCTCCGTCCAAAGCGATGGGGGCGCCTGAGGCTCTTGACAATGTCTGGCACCATCGCTACTAGTTACAGGAGGATGACCGGGCAAGTTGCTCGGAAACTCTGTGCTCCAGCGCCCTCTACTGTGCAATGGGCCCAGGGAATAGCTGTTGTTTCTGCCCTCTCTGCATCCCTTCCCTGTTTTCAGGAAGCAGTGATTCTCCTTGGGACAGTGGCACTCGGCATCACCTGGGAACAAGTTAGAAATGCACATCCCCAGAGCAGCCCCAGACCCTTTGATTCGGAATACACGGGGTTGGTGCCTAGCTATGTGGAAAGTGCCCCTGAGTGTGCTTGGCTTATACATTGAGCATATAATGTCGTATTAAAATGGCCTGTTTATTGGTCTCTAAAAATAGTAGCAAAACAACAAGAGCCATACCTCGTGCCAGGCACTGTGCAATACTCCACCTGCATATGTCCCAGGTGCCTGCAGTGGGCATGGAAGAACCGATGGCCTCAGATGCAGGAGCGGTCAGCAGGCAGCTTCCAGTTATTTCCCTTCTGGGATGGAGTCATGGGCAGAGAGTGGCCTCGTATCCAAGCTCACACCCTCCCAGGGGTGACCCGACAACGACTGGGTGATGTGGGGTTACGAAGGCCCGGTCAAATCTCAAATTGGCTCAACTTGGGACATCTCCACAGGCCATTGTAGTTGCAAATGACAGGAAACCTGGTTAGCTGAGGCTGTGGTCAGGGCTGCCTCTCAGCCCACTTCTCCCTCTGCCCTCCCCACCTCCTTCCCTTCCCTTCTGCGGAGGTTAACTCCAAGGGCATGCCTTAGTAAACCTCCTGTACACTCCACTGCATCTCCGTCTGCTTCCTGGGGATTCTGACCAACAGCTCCAGGAGGTGGGCACCGTTGTGAGCCCACTCAGGTGACTCTGAGGCTCAGAGAGGTGCAGTGAGGGGGTCCCGAGCCATGCTGCTGGCAAGCAACGAGACAAGGATGGGAAGCCATCAAACTTCTCAGTAGAGAGGTGGCATCAACCGGCTCTGAAAGATGCCTGTCACTGCTGAGTGAGGAAGGATGTAGGGGCCAGGGCAGCAGCAAGGGGAGCAGTGGGGAAACCACTGGTTGCGGCAGCGTGGGGAGAGGCGAGGGGCTCCCGGTGGCAGCTGGATTTTCTTACTACCATGGCTCCTTCTGAGCCAGACACAGCCGAGGTGCTCAATAAATACATGGTGGATGAATAAGTGATGGTTAGAGGACGGATGACAAATTAAGACAGGAGGGAAGTAGGCATCCCACATCTGTCTTGCTCACTCTGTTCTGAGATGAACACGGTGCCCACCACATATGGATGCTCAGCTAAAGTGTCGAGTGAATAAATGAGCAAGTTCAAGAGAGGGAGATGGGAAGAAAGGAGAGGAGTGGAAGAAAGGCAGAGAGGCAGGATGAAGGAAGAGAGAGGGGAGGAGGAATGGCAGGGAAGATTCCTGTTTACATCTTTGCTCCAAGAATGAGAGTAACTTGCGACCTCTAGTGGCAAAAGAGAGCCACTCCTCTGGGCTGGGGAAAGGGGAATTGGGGCTTTGGAGTTGCAGTGCCAGTTTCAGGACGGGAGAGGATTTCCCCAGTTCCCCAAAAGAGGTTTGTAAAAACATGGGTTCTAGCAGTCAGGGTCAGCCGGGTGAGGACAGGGACCAGGCGAAGGGGGCGCTTACTAGGGCATAAGCTAAGGGGGCACCTAAAAACTCGGTAATCAAGACAAATGTTTTAACGTAATACTTTAAAAAATCAAATTGCCAAACGATGGCACTCAAGTCAGCTGCCTGTTTTTGTAAATAAAATTTTGTTAGAACCAGGATCAGGATTAGGGTTTACTTTCTTAGTTACAGTGAGGTTATACCCCATGTGCTTCGCGAATGCAGGTGTTCCCAAAGCCCTCAGCCTGCACGTGTGCTAGTGTGGTCAGCTCGCCTGATTTAACAAGAGCAGCCTGTACAGGGCACTCACGATGCCAGGCTTGGGGAAGTCCTTCCTGTGGCCCATGGACTGCCCAAGAGGCTCTTTTAAATATTCCACGTGTGGGCCGTGTCCTTCTCAGTGATGGACAGATCTCAGGGTCACATCGCATTTCCCTGACTGTGCCACTCACTAGTTGGGGGACCTTGGGCAAGATTCAATTTCTCTGCGCCTCACTTGTCTCTTCTGTGAAATGCGTTAACGCATGCAAAGAACTTAAAACTTCTCCACAAACTGTTGCTGTTGTTAAAAATGTGGGATATCCTCCCTGGGCATGAAACCCAGCTCTGCCACTGACTGTGACACTGAGACATGATGTTTTGCATTGCTAAGAGTGTTTCCCCATCTGTAAAGTGGGCGTTATAACTCCTGTCTGAGAGGGTTCCAGTGGGAATTCACACACAGCTGCCACTAGCTCATCACTACAAAGCACAGCCAACCCCGCATGGACCGTGAGGGAGCTGGAATGGCCGAGGGCGCCTCTGAGCTTGTGAGACAACTAGGGCCGCTTAGGAATGCCTGTTAACCTTACTGGCCATAGCCGAGTACACAGGTAAGCCAGTGGTCTGCAGTATCCCTCTCCCTCTCAGCTTTCCTTCCCCACCGCTGCTGGCTGCCATGTCACTCACACCAATGGCTGTCAATCCTGTTTACAGCGCGCGTGGCCACACCTCCTCCCCAGCTACCATCATCACCGGCCCAGCTAGGTGTGTGGCCTCGCTGATTTCTTGCTCCCTCTCTTGTCTCTATTCCCTTTCCTACCAATGTAATGCTTTCAGAACACGTCTCCCTGTTTAAAACCCTCTTGAGACACATCCTATATAATAAAAGCCTAATATGCTAAGTGTCCGGACAACCATTCAACCAATCAAAGGATAATATGCTAATGATATGCTAAGGTTGCTCAACTGCTCACTATGACATGCACTGACCACCAGGGGGTAGACACTCTGACCAGCAGGTTAGCTTGCTGCTGGGTCTGGCTGCTGGGGACTGAGATGGGCCAGACATGCCCTGGAGCCCTGCCGTTGTCCCTCCCTGGCTGGCCAACCTCCTGCATCTCTCCCCAGCCCCTGTCATGCACCGGTGGGGTCCCTCAGCCTGGCCTGCACCCTTGCACAATCCAGGACCCCTCGGGGGAGGTTGGAGAGCTGGTTTCAGCCCAATCCCGCAGGCCAGGCCAAGGGACCCCACTGGTGCACAAATTCCTGTACCGGGCCTCTAGTTTAGAATAAAACCCAACCTTGCTACAGGCCCCTAACCACCTCTCTAGCCTCATTTCCTGTTTCTTCTCCTGGCTTGCTGCAAACCAGCCCCACTGGCCTTGCTATTTTGTAGATGAAGGCCCTTCTGCCTGGAACATACTCACGGTCTCCAGGTTGCCTGCACATCTTAGCTCCCATGTCACTTCATCAGAGGCTTTCCCCGATCCCTTCCCTCCTGCCCTCCTGCCCTCGAGGTCACTCAGGATTGCATCGCTGTCTGAAACTGCCATGGGTACTTACAGCATGCATCACTGTCTGAAACTGCCATGGGTACTTCGTCTATGCTTCCAGGAGAGCAAGGACAGCCTCTGTGCTCCCTATCTCCAGGACCGGGCACACGGTGAGTGCTGAGTGTGTTGACTTAATGTCTGCACATGTTCAGGTGGAAATTCACTCATTCTTCCCACCAGGTAGACACTGGCCTTAATCAACCTTATAGTACATTTGAGGACCCTGGGGGATGAGCCCTGTGTCCTTTAAAAAAAATAAAAATAAAAATACATCTAATCTAGTAAGAGTAATATGCAAATTGACCATCACTCTGAGACACCTAAGCCACACCCACCATCCAAGCCACACCCCCAGCTAATCAGAGTGGCTGTATGCAAATTAACCCAGCCAAGGTGGAGGCCGGCAGCCATGGAGCTAGAGCAAACAGGAGGCTTCATTACCTGCCTAGGCCTCTGCTCAAGGTACCAAAGTTTCAATTATAGAAGATAAATAAACCCCAGAAACCTGATTCCAGCCAGCCTCACGGGGACCTTTGGTCAATGGGAGCTGTGGGAAGCCTGAAAATGGCCCTCAACCCCTCACTCAGGCTGCCCAGGTACCCCAGTAGGGACCCAAACTGGGGTCCTGAAGGGACCTGGGGGACTGAAGGGAATTGGGCAGCCTATAAATGGCCCTCAGCCCCTCATCCAGGCTGGCCACACCCCCATGGGATGAGGGTCCCCACTGGGGGGCTTGGCCAGCATGCCAACAGCCATCAGCTCCTCACCCAGGCTGGCCAGGCACACCAGCAAGTGGACATCCCCCGAGGGGTCCCAGACTTTGAGAGGGAACAGGCGGGGCTGAGGGACACCCCCGAGTGCACAAATTTTTGTGCACTGGGCCCCTAGTATATATATAATTGTTTTTTCAGAGAAGAAAGGAGTTAGAAACATCGATGAGAAACATCTATCAGCTGCCTCCTGCATGCCCCCCACTGGGGATGGAGTCTGCAAACAAGATACATGCCCTCAACCGAAATCAAACCCAGGACTTTTCAGGGCACAAGCTGATGCTCCATCCACTGAGCCAAACCAGCTAGGGCATGCCCTCTGTCTTATTGCATTCTCACTTAAAAAAAAAAGGCAGCCTTTGGAGATGTTTAAAAATGTTATATACGGCCAATACACTCCTCCTATGTAATAGCCTAATATGCTAAGTGACCAGTTGTCCATTCAACCAAAGTGTAATATGCTAAGACGGGTCAACTGCTTGCTATGATGTGCACTGACCACCAGGGGGCAGATGCTCTGACCAGTAGGTTAGCTTGCTGCTGGGGTCTGGCCAATTGGGACTGAGCAAGATAGGCCAGACGTACCCTGGAGCCCTACCGTGGTCCCTCCCCGGCTGGCCAATTGCCTGCATCCCTCCCCAGCCCCAATGGTGCATTGTTGGGGTCCCTCGGTCTGGCCTGTGTCCTCTTGCAATCTGGGGAATGTTGGAGAACTGGTTTTGGCCCAATCCCACAGACCAGGTCGAGGGACCCCACTGGTGCACGAATTCATCCACTGGGCCTCTAGTTACCAGATTAAGACCTGTCATAACCAACATGTCATTTCTAAAGGATCAGTGGAAGGAACATGGGCTTTGGAGGCAGGTGAAGTACCCCTGGGACACCTTGGACAAGTTCCCCCGTTTAAACCCATTTCTCCATCTGTATAAAATGGGGACAATACCTAACGTAGTTGATTTAGATCCTGGCACAATGCGTAACATGCAGTAACCAGGTGAGGGTTAGCTCTACTTGTCACCACTGCCCAGAAAGGGCTGCTTTCGTTCATTCCTGGGCATCTGCCACATGGAAGTGCTAGCTATGGTGAAGGAAACAGACACATCTCAGGCCCACCCGTGTCCATGTTGCTCATCGCTGTACCCAGTACCTACTACAGTGCCAGGCACACAAAACATTCACTTGCTTGTTGGAGCTGACAGGGAAAAATGTTTTACTATATCTTCCACACACACCTTCGTTGGGCAAGAAACTGAGGCTGAGCGAGGTTAAGCGTGAGCTATTAGTGGCACTTTGCACCTTATTTCAGGTTTCTTCCACGTTCAGTCATAGCCGAGCCACGTCACCATTTTTACTCTATCTGCTTACTGTCTGTGAGACAAAGTGATTCACTTTTTTACTTACATAAACTAAAAGGACTTTATATCAATCATTGTCTTAACTAGAAGATAACCATAAAATCAGAGCAACAAATATAAAAACAATGTTGTATAAAAGCTTTTTACTTATTTTTTAATATATATTTTATTGATTCTTTACAGAGAGGAAGGGAGAGGGATAGAGAGTTAGAAACATCAATGAGAGAGAAACATTGATCAGCTGCTTCCTGCACACCCCCCACTGGGGATGTGCCCGCAACCAAGGTACATGCCCTTGACTGGAATCGAACCCAGGGCCCTTCAGTCCACAGGCCGACGCTCTATCCACTGAGCCAAACCGGTCAGGGCTGTATAAAAGCTTTTTAAAGAGAAATTGGAGTTAAGCAGTATTTTTCATCTTTTTCACCATAAACCTCAAAAATCTATTTTACATCAAAACCAAGTACAACTCATCTACATACACACATATCAACAAGTCTTATCAGACAGTATTGACAATACTCCATGTAACGCACATGTATCGGGATTTCCTAGTGTCTGACTCTACTTTATTTTTAAACTGCTGCTTGTACCCACTACATTGGTTTCAGGAGGAATGTCACGAACACAACAAACAACCCTGGTCTGAAAGGCTGGCACAGGTGCACTGTCACCGAGACTCTGTTCTCGTCTCCCCAGGATGAGCAGAGGGTACTCTTCTCATGATGAGGTTCCATGTTTTTTTTGTTGCCACGCCCATGTTCCTGAGGAGTAAGCCTGTCCTAGTTCATTCTGCACTCAGCTCTGTCTAGAGCAGGGGTGGGGAACGTTTTTTCTGCCAAGGGCCATTGGGATATTTATAACACCATCTGCAGGTCATACGAAAGTATCAACTTAAAAATTAGCCAAGCACTGGCAGGGCCAGGTCAGAGGATTCTGCAGGTACCGCACGGCCCACGGGCCAGATGCTCCCCACCCTGGTCTAGGACACGGCTTAGTGCATGGTAAGGCCCTGAGAGCAGTTCAGTGCAGGTGAGAACGACACCTAACGAGCATGAGCACAGCCAGCACTTAGGAACATCCCGATGCTGTTTTTCAGGTGTGGTCCATACTCTCAGCACTTCTCCAAGTCTACTGTGAGGCAAGCAGCTTCACTGCAGTGGCTGTCACACTCATCTTCTACCCGACCATGGACCTCTTTCGTCCTCTCAGGCGCACTTCCTCTAATTTTCTGAGCACCGGCTTGGCCTTTTTGGAGGAGGCGGAGTAGCTCTTCAGAAAGGCTTCAAACACACTCTCGGTGTTGGGATGGGTGCTGAGGAAGGCCTTCTCCAGCACGTAGAGGTCCACCCCCTTATCTTCCGGAAGCGCTGAAACGGAACTCAGCCCAAAGTCGATGAGCACAATGTCCGGCTGCTCCAGGGCGGGTTTCAGGAGCATGTTCGAGGTGGTGAGGTCACCGTGAATGAGGTCCTCGTCGTGCATGCGAGCCAAAACCTGCCCCACAGTCCTGGCCAAGCCAAGGAGACTTTCGGGAGTCTTTCCCGCCTCGAGAGAGGATTGAATGTAATCTCGAACAGTCACCGAGCACTCAATGTCTTCCATGAATAAGCAGTTGGAAGCGTAATCCACAAAGAAGACAACTGGGGCGGATATCCCTGCAATCAGGACATGACCAGTTTGAATTAGATTCTTTTTTAAAATGTAAGCTTAACTTTCAACGATTGATCTAGTTTTATACATTTTCTAGCTGCTTATTTCAGGAGAAAGATTTAGAAACATTGCAGAATGGTACATCATAACTCTTCTGAAAGTTGCCCTGCTCGTGCTCTTTATAAACTGCTCCCTAAACTACCTCATGGCTAAGTTTAGTGCCAAAGCTCCCTCTAACTCTCCACCCGTGACGACTGGACTTCATTCATACTTATTTCCTAAAAAACAAACAGACAAGCAAAGCCAGAAGGGTAAGTGTAGCCCAGGAAAAGCACTATCCACCTGACAAGGACCCAAACACGAGGCCAAGCAGTGTACTGGCTTCCAGATTCACCTTCAAAGTCAGAAGGACAAATTCAAATCCCAGCTCCCTTCCTTGTTAAGTTGTGAGCAAAGGGTGAAAAAAACAAGATGAAACCAGCACAGTTAAGGTGACTTAAAAGGGGGTCTGTAGAGTCAGGCTGACCAAACTGGTTCAGACAAATGGGAGGAAACCAAGGAAAAGATTTTACTCCACATGAACTAGCCTGAGAACGTGAACTTTTGAACTCTCCGTTGTGTCAATGCTTGGCGGATATATAAATACTCTAGATAACCCCCCGCAGAACTGATTTCATTGTGCCGACCACCACTAACCTAGAGGATTACCATCGCAGACCAATCCACAGGCCAGGAATACAGGGCTGTCTTCTCCAGAACATACTTTTTACCCTAAGGATTTTCAACTTTTCTCTTTGGAGCACTCTGGTAGCTCTGGGTGTTACCTTGTATTGTTCCTAATTTGCAAATTCAAAGATCCTTGAATAAAACGCTGTCATTTTCAACTGTAACAAGGCCTCCTGATTCATTTACACTTGGCTGCCACCTGTATAACCTTAAAGTCACATCAACTTCTCTCCGCCTCCCTTACTGCTTCTATAACATGAGAACAAGACTTGCAAAGATTTAATGAATCTTTACTAAATGTCAATCATACTCAGGATACTGGGAACATTTTGGGGGTGTAGGGGAAATACAGCAGGAAACAGGGCAGCCACGATCCCTGCTTAATGAACCTCATGTCCTAGAGAGGATGCAAAAGAAAATATAAACACACAAATAACTTCATTAAATCCAAGCAGGTCAGAGATCCACCTGCTGTTCACTACTGCATTCCCCCCGGATTTCCCAGCACCTGACAACGTCTGGGGTACACAGGTGCCTAAAAATACCATTGAAAGAAAGAAAGGCAGTTAGTCAAAGTGAAAAGCCAGTTTTTCTGAGGCAGAGGAATATGAGGTGTGTGCCTGGCTCAGTCACTGAGTAAACTTCAAGTCACTTCCCCTCTCTGAGACTCAGTTTCTCACCTGAGAACAAGTTTAGGGTGATGGTGCACAATGGTGTTTAATGTGGAAAAAAGTGATTTAATGAAATCTAACTTCATTAAGCACAACATGCCAGTCATACATTCAAATGTAATACATGGCATACATACCTCATCGAATGGTCCCAAAAGCCCTATAGGATTAATACTGCAACTGGGATTTCTCTTTATGGGTGAAGAAACAGGCTGAGAGGTTGAAAAACCTGTTGAAAGGCTACAGTGGTGTCGGTTTTGAAACCCAGAGAGTCTGACTCCAGCACAAGTACTTATACTCACATCTCCTTCTTAAAAGTAATCTTCCTATATAATAAAGAGGTAATATGAAAATTAACCCTCATGCCCTCACAAGATGGCTGCCTAGGAGGAGGAGCTTTTGATGCCAGAACCAAATGTGGGTGAACTGTGAGGAGCCAATGGCTGCCTAGGAGGCGGAGCTTTTTGATGCTGACTGGCACAGAAACCAACCAATCAGAACCAAATGTGGGTGAACTGTGAGGAGCCAATGGCTGCCTAGGAGGCGGAGCTTTTTGATGCTGACTGGCACAGAAACCAACCAATCAGAACCAAATCTGGGTGAATTGCGAAGGCAGGGCCTAAGGTGGGGGCTGAGGAGGGGTTTTAAGGGCGGCAGCTATTTGGTGTAAGGTGTAAGAAAGCAGCTCAATTTTTTAATGACTGGTTTGGCAGTATAGTGCATATGGCAGGCTATCAGTCCAGATATATAGGGATTATGTATTTTTGTCTGCCAAGAGCATCTTCTGCTGCTGAAAAAGGCTTTCCTCCCCCACCCCCCACCACCATTTAAGCAATCCTGTACTACCTAATCTATACTAATAAAAGGGTACAATACTAATTAGACCAGGTCTACCTGCCATCTTCCTGACTTCCGACTTCTTTCCAGAAAAAGCCATGGTGGTGGGGGCCAAGGCAGAGGCAGTTAGGGGCGAGCAGGCCAGCAAGGGAGGGCAGTTGGGGGTGACCGGGCAGGCAGGCAGAGAGGTTAGGGGCAGGCAGGCAGGGCTAAGGGACCATGCCCCACACCCCCACCCCCAATTTCATGCAGCGGGCCACTAGTGCATAGATAATAATCAAACACTGAGAGGGCACAAAAGGGCAACGGAGACTGAGCTCGGTTAAATAGCACGCCCTACAGGAGCGACCGTGGCAGAGCTTGGAACTGACCTGGCTCCAGGACCAATGCTCGCCCCTGCGCGGCCCAGCGGCTGCCAGAGCATTGATGAATGAAGAGGCAGGAAGAGAGGGGGCTATTCAAGGCCACGCAGACCGCAGGGGGCGCAATGGAGTCCTGCACCCGCACCCGCACCGCCTAGGCCCCGAGCCTGGGCCTCTCCACGGCCCTCGGGCGCGCGGTCTCACCTGCGCGGCGGCAGCGGAACAGCGCCCGGGCCTCCTGCACCGTCCGCCGCCGGCCAAGACGCGCCTCCAGCGCCGGGTGCCGGTAGCCCTTGGGGAAGCGGTGCTTCACCACGGCCGCGCGGCCCTGGAAGCGGCCGCGGAACACGCGCGCCTCGGCGCCCTGCTTCACCAGCTCCAGGCCGCTCAAGAAGCGGCTGCACCGCTCCCGGGCCGCGGCCAGCGCATCGGCCTCCGGCGCCGGTTGCTCGCTCTTCTCAGCTCCGGCCGCCGCCATTGCTGCGCCTTGGCGCCCCTCGGCTCTGCCCGGGGGCTGTCGGAGACGTTCGGCTCGCTCCGAAGGCCCTCGGCTCTCTCTGGCCAATCGGACGCCGACACTCACGCCCCTGCTAGTGGTTCCGCCTCCCGACCTTCCGGCTCCTACCGAAGCCCCGAAAAGACCCTTGTGGCCCCGCCTCCCAGCTCTTCGGCTCTTTCCGGAAACTGCTGCCAGAATCTCCGGTCTTTTCCGGAGCTGGGCGTTACAGCCTGGAAGGTAAACACAGGTTCCTGGCACCACGTTGAATGCAGCAAAGCAACACCATTTCTCTGAGTTTCAGCTTCGTCACCTTCAGTACGAAGGTAATCAGTTTTACTTAGGCAATTGCTTATTAAAATTAAATAAGATGTTGCCTGTGCGGGTGCCTGATGGATGGCATACACTCTTCATATGTTCATCTTCCTTTGCGCCGATCACGGGGACTCTGAAACACTGAAGAAAGGCCCTTTGGTCCTAGGGTTGCTGTGCCGCCAACTCTCAGCTCCACAATTTCATTCATCACCGGGCGGTCACCTTTTCAAACATCAGACCCTTTGTGATGGCATACTGTGGTTTCCAGCACCCTTCACCAGGCGAGACTACTCAGAGCTCATCCAGAACTAACTCGATTAATAACGCCCGGTTTCCCAAGTGTGTGGTTTCATTATCATAATTGTTAGTGTCCACATAAGTCTTCTGTTTCTATGGTTACCAAATCGGTCTGAGCCCCGCCTTTGAAAAATCCACTGTGCAAACATATTTATATCCCAGGCTTGCTACGGTCAGACTGGTTCTGGCTTCTATGGCAGGAAACCTAGCTTTAAGCCTTCCAATGGCTCCCCACTGTGCTTGGGATAAAGACCCACAAAGGTCCTGCGTGGAAACACAATGTCCATCTTCCAGACTTGACCCCCACCAAACTCCCCTTTGCCCTCGATCTTCAAACACAATTGCCTTCTCTCAGTCTTTCATTCTTTCCAGACTTGCTCTTGCCACCGAGCCTTTGCACCTGCAACTTCCCACTGCTCTTCCCTTTGTTGCCTAGATCCATCCACATATCCTTTCATGCTTAGCTCAAATGTCACTTCCTCAGGGAAGCCCTCCTGACTTCTCAACTTTTGTAGTTTCTTACCAACTTTTGTAAGTTCTGGCAGTTCCATGAACCTCTTCTCTTTTGCAGTGTCACAGATGGTCTTTTTTTTAATTGGTGGCAGGATTTATATCTCCAGGGGCCTTAGTGCTTTGTTGCCTATTGCCTACAGGTCCCCCTCACCTCTTGCCACGTGGGCCTCTCTTGACATAGCAAGTGGCTTC
This sequence comes from Murina feae, assembly GCA_004026665.1. Taxonomy (NCBI): domain Eukaryota; kingdom Metazoa; phylum Chordata; class Mammalia; order Chiroptera; family Vespertilionidae; genus Murina; species Murina feae. The sequence continues at coordinate 27,521 of PVJC01006901.1, read as the reverse complement.
ATCAGAGTAAATGCGTGAGAGCTCAGGAAAGGATGAGCGAGTTGAAGTCGCTGCCATTCATAACTAACCTCTGAGATGACGTAACCACTTTTGCTGTATTCTATTAGTTGGAAATGAATCAGTAGGCCCTGCGCACCCTCAAGGGAAGTCATTTGTGAAAATGCTACTGAAATGCTTGATTAGAACCTTTCTATTCTCATCTGGGAAGACAAATAAAGAGGGATTCTCTAGCCCCAGGAGAGAGAGAACAAGCATGCAAACATCCGCAAGGCTTAATGCCAGCCACAGAGATCGCAGAGAACTCCGTGCTCCTTTCCACGGTATGACCTCTTTAGGATATCTCACAGGAGGGGAGCACTTGCAGTACCAGGCCTCCTGGTGACAATTACAGACATCCACAGGCGAAGGAGGAGCTGTCACAATGGCCAACAGGCCTCCCTGGGATCTTTCCATGCCTGAAAGGTAGCGGAGGGTGATGGGTAAGCACCTGCTTTCGCCATGACTGGCCTTGACTCCCAGCTCAGCCATATACTAGTGTTTGTCTTTGAGCTCTATTTATCTTATTTATTTGTTTATTATGCAAGCAAGTTACGTCACCTCCCTTTGCCTCAGTTACATCTTTCATCAAATGGGGGTAGTTGTAATAATTCCTTTCTCATTAGGTACTTGTAAGGGTTAACAGTGAGCTAATATATATGTAAAGTGCTGAAACCAAACAGTATGTAATCATTGCCCCATAGTTCAAGCTATTGCCCTGGTTACTATTGCTACGTAATAATTTACTCCAAAACTTTGGGCCTTCAAACAACCATTTGATTATACTCATGGAATGTGTGGGGCATAAATCCAGCCTGGGAACAGTAGAGATGGCTTGTCTCTGCTCTACACCAAGCATGTCAAACTCAAAGGTTAACATGGGCCAAATACATGAGGCATGTGGCCGGCGGGCTACGAGTTTGACATGCTTGCTCTCCATGATCTTGGGCCTCGGCTGGAAAGACTTGACACTGGGAGCTGGAATCATCGGAAGGCTCCTTCTGGAGCTAGTGCTGGGGTGACTCACAGGCTTGGGCCGCCCACTAAGGCATGCCCACGTGGCCTCTCTCTGCACCGCGGACTTCCTCACAGCACAGCAGCCTCATGGTAGTGGGACTTCCTAGAGGTGTGGAGCTCCAGGCTCCAGTGTCCACCTGACTCAGCCTCAGAAGTCACACAGTGCTACTCTGTGCACTGGTTGGAGCAGTCGCAAGCCCACTTTGATCTCCAGGAAGGAATTCTGGAGCTGTGTTGTCAAACTGCCCCAGCAATTATGATTTCCAGGAGTGGACAGGGTCTCCTGGCTCAGAAGGTCTTGTCAACTGCTGTCTTCTTTGCTGGATGCCCAGATGTGTCTGTTGGGTGAGAGTATATGACACATGTCAGCTAATGTGTCTTGTGTATGAACATAGGATGAGAAAAGCCTGTGACCACATATATGTTTTTTCCTGGAGAGTGAGAAATAGAGGGCACATCCCCAGCCTGCCTCCTTTCCAGAACTCCAAACTCTTACATCGAGCACCCTACCTATTTACACAGGGACGCTGAGTGAGCACCTTAACCGTACACAGCCAAAACAGAAGTCTAGATGTTCTTTCCGTCCCAAGCTGCCCCTTATCCAATCAGCAGGTCCTGATCAGGTCTGCCTCCGATTTGCCCACTGTCCCCCATCCCCACTCGGTCACCTTCGTCCAAATCAACTGCACCTCTCACCTGCAAAAGCTCCCCCGTTTCCACCTGTGCTCCCATAACCCACTAGAATGTCCCAATTATTTTTTGTGCCACTTGGGATAAAATCCACATTTCCGACCCCGGCCTGCGATGATCTGGCCCTTGCCAACCCCGCTTGTGGGCCCCAGTCCCTCCACTCTCTCCGTCAGGTGCTCCAGACACGCTGGCTTCATTTCTGTTGTTCCTTATACTTCACAAGCTGTTGCTGCCCTGCTTGGCCCTGAGGTCTCCGCTCAAATAACCCCTCTTCAGAACAGCCCTCCCAGGCGCCCCAGCTAAAGCAGCCGCCTGTGCCTGCCTGCCCGTCACCCTCGGTTCATTCTCCACCCAGCCATGATCACTAGCTGGCATTGCTCTGGCTTGGTATTTAACTTTCTCCCTCCCCCACTGGAAAGCAAATTGCACAAGAACAAACAAATCTGTCTGTCTTGCTCTCCCCAGCCCATCCCCAAGGCCTCGCACAGTGCCTGTGGTACTTGGGAGGGTCCAACCTGTGCCCAATGACTGGTTGATGAGTCCCCGGGAGAGTGTCTGAGAGGCTGAAGTGGGTTTGTGTGTGACCCCTCAGTGCAGAGGCATGTGTGTGCGTGTGCATGTGTGTGTACATGCTGGTGGCCAGACTAGTGTGGACTGCAGTGATTTCGAAGTCTTGCTATGGGGATTGGAGGGGGAGGGGAATGCATGTGGGGACCCCAACAGGGCTGACAGTGGGGAGCACCCTGGGGGCGATGGTGAGAGGCATCCCTTCCTGGAGAGCTGCGAGTAGGGGCCCCCAGCCAGGCGCAGGCGCCCCTCTGTCACGCTTCCAGACACAGGGGGCCAGGGCTGGCCTACGTGGCAGCGGCGTCGGGGGCGGGCAGGCAGAGAGGGAGGGACGGAGGCGGGCCGGCCAGAAAGTTTGTGGGCCTGGCGGGGACTCCGGCCCCGGGATGCGCGCCGGCCGCTCGGCGCCCGCAGCACGCCCCGTCCTGCTCGCCCTGCTCGCCCTGCTCGCCATGGGTAAGTCGCGGCCAGGCGCTGCCCACCGCAGAGTCCCCGCCAGCTCCTCCGTGCGTGCGCCCTCCGCCCTGGCTGGCACCCCTGCCGGGGACCGCCCACTCGGTGGCGAGTCCCGCTGTCCGGGCCCTCGCTGGGGCCTGGGAAGGGACCTGGGCGCACTTCCTTTCATGCTCCTTTCTGCCCAGGAAAAGTGACTGAGAGGGCGCCTTACCCACTGCTGAGCGCTTACTCGGGGCCATACCACTTCTTGACTGTCTCAAGCCTTAATAATCCCAGGCAAGCGAAATTGTCCTGTTCTGAAAAAAAAAAAAAAAAAGAAAGAAAAGAAAAAAGAAAAAAAAAATAGAGGCTCCACAAGGAGCAAATTCATTAATTAATTCGCGGAACACCTCTGTTCGCCAGGCCGAAAGATGCTGCCTGAGCATACAGGCAAAACCTCTGCTCTGGAGATGATTCAAGAGAGGGAAGACAGAGGAGAGAGTGCAGGACTGTGTGTGGGAGTAAGGAATTTCCTTGTTGCTATGGGAGACCAAGGTTTTAATATTTTTCTCAGGATTCAGAAGCCTCAAAGGGTCACTCTGCCATTCACTCATCTACTGTGTGGCAGACATAGGTTTACAGGTTGGGGCTCAGTGGAACACGTAAAATGAGGTGGTGTAATAGTGGTGAGGGGCAGGTTTTTAGGTAAGCAGGAAGAAGGGCCCCCTCGCATAGGAGGCATTAGCGCTGAGCTATCACTCAAAAGAACTAAGCTTGCTGAGAGAAGAGCTTCGAGGTGGAAGAAATAGCAAGTGCAAAGGCCCTGAGGCAGGAGTGAGCTGGAGTAGTCCAGGCCAGTGTGGCTGGAGCACACTGGGCAAGGGGAGAGCGTGAAAGGGAGGTCAGAGAGGTAGGCAAGGGCTACATTATGTGGGACTTTGTAGCCATAGTGAGAAGTTTGGATTTTATTCCAAATAACGTGACAAGCTGGAGAAGGATTTTAAACTCAGTGGGATATGACCTGAATTGTGTTTTAAAAACTCGCTCTGAGGAGACTCATAATAGGTAACACTGGCTGTCAGGTAGATAGGCATATGAGGTGGGCATTACTATTATCCTCATTTATAGATGGGGAGGCTCAAGCAGGTTAAGTGAGCAGCACAAGGTCATACAGCTGGGAGAAGCTGGGATAGAACCCACACTCTGGTTCCAGCCTGCATTCCTAACCTCTGTACCACCCAGTCTCTGATGCACAGGGTGATGGTGACCAACTCCAGCTCTGGCTCCAGGGTCCTGATTTGGGGGCCAGGATTTGGTCTGTTCCTGTCCATGGCCACTTCTAGGCCCTGGACCTCACCAGATGCTCAAGAGCCCAAATCCTTTCTCTTTGGATTTCCTACATCCAGAGTTTGTCCATTCATTCATTCATTCATTCATTCATTCATTCATTCATTAAATCAACCATCCACTTATTCAACGAGTGTTATTGACGGCCTATTTATTATATGCCACAAACTGCCCTCAGCATCAGAGAGACAGCTAAACAAGCAATTCCTGTTCCTTTGGGGTGGACTTTCTGGCAGGGAAGACCAATAAATATGTAAAATATGTCGTTATTTCCTCACGTGATAAGTACCGTGGAGAAACACAAGCAGGGAAAGAGGATACGAAGTGCTGGATGCTAAGGGGAGGCTGTGCGGCCAGAGGAGCATTGTGAGAGGAGGCAGATCTTGCAGGGCCTTGAAGGTCACTGCAAGGACGTTGCCTGTTTTCAGAGAGAAGAGGGAGCTTGGAGGGCTCTGAGCAGAAAGACACGGTCCAACTTAGGCTTTCACAGGAGCCCCCTGGTTGCTCTGTAGCATTAGATCAGGTTCAGACGTCCCTGACACAGCCCCGGGACTGCCACGTGGTGATACCACCTGGGTCCTCAACCCAGCCATGGGGTCTTTCAGCAGAAAACTCATTGAGCCCCTCTTGGGTGGTAGACAGCGCTGGGGCCCTGGAGACACAGAGACAGTAAGTCTCTGTCCTGTCCTGTCTAACTTAAGGAGGACACATCAATGACCTTGAGATGTGGTAAGAGCAAATAAGGGAGAACGCAGAGTTGGTTAGAAGTGAAAAATATGGCTTGGAAAGTTGAGGAAGACACGGGAATTATGCTAATGACCCGGCTCCTTGGAAACTGTCCTTCATGTCTCCTGGGGCAGCATCATGACATCATGTTTCGTGACATGGGGTTTTCCTGAGAGCTTTACGCCCTCTCCACCTCTTCCCCGTGTCCCTGCTCTCTCTCACACCCCATGTATCTCTGATGGGCCCTTCTTGCTTGAAGTCAGTTCAGCAAAGCTCTTAAACATGTAGGTTTGGGATTCAGATGGGTCAGTATTTGAATCCTGATCCTGTTGCTTCTCGGCTGTGAGAACACTCGGACCCTCAGTTTCTTCATCTGTAAAATGGGGATAACTGCAGCAGTACCACCTAGTATTGTTATGCAGATGACTTGAGAGAGGGCACCTAAGATTGCATAGAGGAGATGCTCAGTAAACGACCCTGGTTATTATGACTATTTCATTCCACGTTTATTTTTCCTTACCACTGTGACCAGAATCTGTTCTCTTACCACTGTGACCAGAATCTGTTCTGATGTGTTTTCCAGCAAAACCTATAGACAGTCACCTTTGCCTGTGAGCCCTTTGGCTGGGTTCCCTATCACCTCAGGAGGAACGTAGGACACAGCAAACAGATTCTGTGCTTTCACTTGATTGCCTCACATGGCCCGGAAGACCCTCCTTTCTGGCGATAAATTCTAAGAACTGAGGGAGGTGGGGCCAAGGGGGGTAACGATGAGCCAGGATCAGGCAGCATAATCTCCCCAGGATGTTTGTTGATGGTCATGAGCAGGTAGAACATGGCCAGAGAGGGAAGGGTAGGAGTTATTTTCCTGGGGGGCGGGGGGGGGGTGGCGTTGGGGAAGGGGTAATGGCTTCGAAGAAGGGTTAGCAGAAAGGGGGGATTTTTCCACCCATGAAACTCCTCCACCCGTACAAAAATTGCCTAATGGAGATGGGGAGAGACAGAAATAAGAGGGAACAGAGTGCAGTCCTATTAGGCCAAGGTTTTCTAAGGGAGAGAGGGGAACGCATTGTGGAGCTAGGCGGCCTGCTTTGGACCTGGGCACAGCTACTTTGCTTTGACCGTGGGCGAGTCATTCACTTATCTGATGATCAGTTTATTCATTCATAAATAATACAAAACCCCACCACCTGAAGTTGTGGTGAGAATCAAACGAGTTATTGTACTTCAGTGCTCAAAGCAGTGCCTTACATGCAATAATTCACTTGGTCCAGAGAAAACACTCAATAAATCTGGTTACAACGTTATGAATGTTGTCAGGTCTGGGTGGTTTGGCTGGGGCCAACTCATAAAGGGCCTGGGATATTACGTATCCCAGGATTTAGGACTTAGGACTTAGCTTGGCGTGAGATACTGCTGGACTACTCTAGATGCTTCCAGAAACATTTACGTTTAAATATGTGGATTAAAATTCCAGAGTAAACTATATAACTCAACTGCCAATATGGTAGCATTTAGCCACATGTGGCTATTTTTACATGTAAATGGATAAAAATGAAATAAAATGAAAATTCATTCCTTAATCCCATTAGTCACCTTTTAAGTGCTCAAGATTCACGTGTGCTGGTGACTACTACCAAAGATAAGGTGACCAGACATCCCGCTTTTGGCGGGACAGTCCCGATTTTTAACAGTTTGTCCCGCGTCCTGCGGCGTTTTAAAAAAGTTCCCATTACTCTTTGTAATATTTTAAGTAATAATAAAAAAAAAAGAAAAAAAAAAAGAACGCCTCCCCCCCCCCCCCCCCCCCCGGGGTTAATGGTGTACCGCTTTAAACTTGGTCACCTTAACCAAAGACCATCTATCTCCCCGCGCAAGCCTTCAAAGGCTGCCACCCACTGACAGTGAAATTCATCATTGTCCTCATGACCTTCACAGCTCCACATACATGACCTACCACTGTCTGCTTCTCCTACCTCATCATCTCCTCTCGCTCACTTGCTGGGCTCCAGCCATGCTGGCCTCCTTGCTGAATAGCACAGTGATTAAAGCCTGTACTCTCTAGCTACATCAGCTCTGCCACTTCCTTGCTGTGTGACTCTGAGAGAGTTTCTTAACTTCTCTGTGCCTTGGAGGATGATGCTAATAATGATATGTTATAGGGTTATTGTAAATGAGGAATTAAGTGAGTGAATACATATAAAGCTCCTAAAATGGGGTCTGGTGCTTAGTAAGTGCCATATAAGCACTAGCTATTAATATTAATAGTTATTGTTCAAACATACCAAAAATTGTCATGCCTCAGGACCTTGGTTCTTGCTGTTCCCTCTGTCTAAAATGCCTTTCACCCAGGCTTTATATTACTTTTACTCTCACTTCATTTGGATCTCTGTTCAAATTTTCCCTCTACAGAGAGGCCTTAGCTGACTACCCTATTTAATTTAGAATTTCTCCATCACTCTCAATCCCCTTCCCCTGCTTCTTTACATGATACCTATCGCCACCTGAAGTTATAACACAGATTTATTTGTTCATCTGCCTTTTTCTACTATTGCCAGCCCTAAGAATACAGCTTGGTGTGTTGTAGGTGTCAGATAAATAAGTTTTGAATGAATAGTTGAATGGATGGGTGGGTGGGTACATAAGTGATGGAATACACATATGGCTGGATGAATGGATATATGTGTAAGTAGATGGATTAATAAATGAATGGATGTTTGGGTGAATTAAGAGGTATGCAAAGGGACAAATGAATAGATGAATATGTGGTGGATAGAGTAGATGGATAAATGGAAGAGTATAATGAAGGGATGGGTGACTGATCAATAAATAGATATGTGAATGGATGAAAAAAGGAGTGGATGAGTGGATAGATGGTTCAATAAATGGTTAGATAGGCGAATGGATAGAGTAGATGATGAAGGGGTGGGTGGATGAAGGAAGGAGAGGATAGATGCACGGGTAGATGGGTGGTTGGGTGAATGGAAGAAGTAGATGAATGGGTGGAGGAATGGAGGGAGAGATGGGTGAAGGAGGAAGTGGATGGATGGTGGATAATGAGCAGATGGATCAATGGATGATGGATGAATAAATGGGTGGATGGGTGGATGGATGAATGCAACTATGAAACGGAGGAGTGGTTAAATGGATGGAGGCTCCAGCAAGGAACCATTCTGAACTCGGCCCCTGTCACTTTTGTCTTCCAGGCCGCCCACCCCCCCTCCTGCCCCTGTGTGCCTCTGTGTCTTTGCTGGGTGGCTTGACCTTTGGTTATGAACTGGCAGTCATATCGGGTGCCCTGCTGCCACTGCAGCTTGAATTTGGGCTAAGCTGCTTGGAGCAGGAGTTCCTGGTGGGCAGCCTGCTCCTGGGGGCCCTCCTCGCCTCTCTGGTAGGGGGCTTCCTCATTGATCGCTATGGCAGGAAACAAGCCATCCTGGGGAGCAACTTGGTGCTGTTGGCAGGCAGCCTGAGCCTGGGCCTGGCTGGCTCCCTGGCCTGGCTGGTCCTGGGCCGCTCAGCTGTGGGCTTTGCCATCTCCCTCTCCTCCATGGCCTGCTGTATCTACATGTCCGAGCTGGTGGGGCCACGGCAGCGGGGGGTGATGGTGTCCCTCTACGAGGCCGGCATCACTGTAGGCATCCTGCTCTCCTATGCACTCAATTACGCGCTGGCCACTGTTGCCCGGGGATGGAGGCATATGTTCGGCTGGGCCGCTGCACCTGCTCTCCTGCAGTCCCTCAGCCTCCTCATTCTCCCTGCGGGTACAGATGGTGCCTCAGCCCACAGGGATCTCATCCCCCTCCAGGGAGGTGAGGCCACTGAACTGGGCCCGGGGAGGCCAAGATACTCCTTTTTGGACCTCTTCAGGGAGCGGGATAACATGCGAGGCCGGACCACTGTGGGGCTGGGGCTGGTGCTTTTCCAGCAGCTAACCGGGCAGCCCAATGTGCTGTCCTACGCCTCCACCATCTTCCACTCAGTTGGCTTCCGTGGAGGGTCCTCAGCTGTGCTGGCCTCCGTGGGGCTTGGCGCGGTAAAGGTGGCAGCTACCCTGACTGCCATGGGGCTAGTGGACCGAGCAGGCCGCAGGGCCCTATTACTAGCTGGCTGTGCCCTTATGGCCCTGTCGGTCAGTGGCATAGGCCTGGTCAGCTTCGCTGTGCCCATGGACTCAGGCCCCAGTTGCCTGGCCATGCCCAATGCCACCAGGGCATTCAGCCTCCCCGGAGACTCTGGCCTGCCAACAGGCTTCTCTTCACATCCACTGTCAACAACCGGCAAGAACCAAGAGGAGCCAGTCTCGCCAACTCCTGAGAAAACCAAGCATCATTCCAGAGCTGGGGTTTCCACAGCCCGTCCTGCGCCAGTCCTAAGCATCACCTCCCCGGCACCCCCTTCGCCTGCCCCAGAGCATGCCCTGCTGCACTGGACCGCGCTGGTCTGCATGATGGTGTTCGTGAGCGCCTTCTCCTTTGGATTTGGACCAGGTAGGTGGGAGTTCCTTGCAGGTGACTCTGAGCCTTCTCCCTTCCTAACGGGAAGCTGTGGGACGGTGCCCTTCAGGGTCTCGGAGGGACACTAGAGGGGGGTTGACCTTGAAGCCAGTGTGGCTGCAGCTTCAGGGCTCCTCGCGTATGTGCAGGCACTCCTTCTGAGGGCAAGGGCCTGCCTGCATGTTTGTAATGCTGTTTACTTTACAAAGCCCCCAAATCATTTAACCTAAAACCTGAATTTGCTCCTGGATAGCTCACTCAAAGAATTCGAAGGGAATTTAATGAATCAGGTGGCCAGCTATCCCGGATTGCCCAGGACCCTGAAAGTCCTGTGTTCCAGGCATCCACACTCTTGGTCCTGAGGAAACCAAGGGTGTTGGTCACTCCGATGGGATTCTGGGATCTTACAGCCTGTGGGGGAAGCAGCCGGGGAGACTCTGGTCTCAGTAGCCTGCCTGGTTTGAATCACACCGATGGAAGGCTGCTTGCTGGACCCAGGAGCCCTCCCTGCTCTCCTGTCCTAGTGACCTGGCTGGTTCTCAGCGAGATCTACCCCGCGGAGATCCGAGGGAGGGCCTTCGCCTTCTGCAGCAGCTTCAACTGGGCCACCAACCTCTTCATCAGCCTCTCCTTCCTCGACCTCATCGGTGAGTGCTCTCATCTCATTCCTTGGCCCAGTGCCTCTGGATCAGGAGCAACCTCCTTATCTGTTGGGTATAAATGATAGAGAACCCAAGGCAAATCAGTTTATGAACAAAAGGGAATATTTTTTGTCTTAAATAATTGAAAAGAGGAGGGCAGTTGGCATCAAGCACCAGAAGCTTCAACAAGACTGTGGGCATCTTTCGCCTCTCTCCACTCTGCCTCCCACACCGTGGGCTTCACTCTCAGGCAGGCCCGCCTGGTGGCCAAGATGACCGCCAGCAACCTCAAATCAGCAGCCCCAAGGAAAGAGAGCATTTCTTTCCCAGTGGCTCCTCCCCAAGGCCTAGCATTGCTTCTCATTGGCTCATCAAGATCACATACCCATCCCTGAACCAATCACTGTGGCTAGAGGGCTGTCTCCACCCCCTGGCTGCAGGTCTGGTTCACATACCCACCATGGATGGAGTCGGGGGCCAGGGACAGCTTCTGCCAACCACATGGACCAGAAGTTGGAGGGGAGTCTTCCCCAAAGGAAAATTGGTATCAGAAAAAGGGAGAGGCGAGGCTGGGAGACAAAGATAACAGAAGATCTGATTTTTGAGGCTTCTGCCTCATGCCAGGCCCCACCATTGTGTGGGCTGGCCTGATGGATGACATGGGAGTGGAGACTGAATGAGGAGAACTGAGACACCCAGTTTACCTGGCCAAGGAGGCATCCCTGATTAGTGTGGTCAGGGAGGGGCAGGAGCTCTGGGTGGAGACCTGAGTATGGGGCTCTGATTTCCCACCTCTCCGCAAATGCAATTGCTTCTCTGTAGCCTGAAGCCCCACTCCAGAGTGAGAGAGTTTTTAAATGTTTCCTATTTGTTAGCAGCAGAACTATCTAATCTAAAAAAAGAGTAATATGCAAATTGACCATCACTCTGAGACACCTAAGCCATGCCCACCAGCCAAGCCACACCCTAGCCAATCAGCAGCTGTATGCAAATTAACCCAGCCAAGATGGAGGCCGGCAGCCATGGAGCTAGAGCAAACAGGAGGCTTCCATGGCAACTGCCTGCCTAGGCTGGCTGAGCCTTTGCTCACGGCAACAATGTTTCAATTATAGAAGCCATGGAGCTGAAGCAAACAGGAGGCTTTGTTTACCTGCTTAGGCCTCTGCTCAAGGTAACAAAGTTTCAAATATAGAAGATAAATAAACCCCAGAAACCTGATTCCAGCCAGCCTCGCTGGGACCTTGGGTCAATGGGAGGTGTGGGCATCCTGAAAACGGCCCACAGCCCCTCACCCAGGCTGGCCAGATACCCCAGTAGGGACCTGAACCCTGAAGGGACTGTAGGCAGCCTAAAAATGGCCCTTAGCCCCTCACCCAGGCTGGCCACACCCCAATGGGGTGAGGGTCCCCACTCAGGGGCTTGGCCAGCCTGCAAACAGCCACCAGCTCCTCACCCAGGTCCCAGACTGCAGAAGGGCACAGGCCAGACTGAGGGACCCCCTGAGTGCACAAATTTTTGTGCACCGGGCCCCTAGTTCTTCAAATAAAACTTGTGCACATGTTCCATGGAAGTGTCAGACGACGTCCAGAACCCTCAGACATGCTGTAAAATCCTCCAAGCCCCGAGATGGTCCACAACAACACTGTCGAGAGCTTATCTGAGACCAGAAGGTGTGGATATACCTTTTCCTTTTGTTCTAAGCCAACTCGTACCCACCAGCCAGCAGGAAAGTCTTCTCAGATCTAGTTTGGGTGGCATGTCTCTTCTCACCTAACACTCAAACCCAGTCTAAGTGGGGGCAGGGTGGGTGGGAATTTTATGGGCACAGAACACTGGGGAAAAGTCTCTGAGATGCTCCTGGCCCAAGGTAGCTCTTGGTTGCTTGGGCTTTCATTGCGGGTCCCACATTCTTAGGGTTCAATGATCGTCCCACTTCCTGCAGCCAAGCGTTTCTTCCTCAAAGGCACAGCCACCCCTGGGGACCTGGGGGAAACATGGGTATCTCCCACCCCCAGTCTTAGGGAATCCAGACTTCTCTCAACTGCCTCTGTCTTCAAGCTTTCCCTCAGGGGGATGAGTGAGTGGATGAGAGAGTAGATGGAAGAATGGGAGGGGTTTATTTAAGGTGACCAGATTTTAACATTGGTAAAGTGGGACACCATTGACCACTTGGCCGTATCTTCCCTTCCCATTCTCCTGCCGTTCCCTAGCTTGTCATGCATTCTTTCCAAAAATCGGGACTTTTTTAAAATGCTGCGGGACGCGGGACAAATTGTTAAAAATCAGGACTGTCCCGCCAAAAGTAGGACGTCTGGTCACCTTAGATTAGAATTGTATCCTACCCTTATCACCCACCTTTCCCAGTTGGGGAAATGTGTCCTCCCTAAATCCAGCCAGGTAGTGTGCAGGCGAGATCCCAGCCCTCCAGATTCCCAGCCCAGCTCTCTCCCTGCGGATATAAGGATTAAGTGGATACCGGGCTGGCCAGGGGAGGCGCCTTGGAGGAGGTGTGGCCGTGGCTGGTAGAGGCGAGAATGGCAGCTGAAACATCATTTGCGCTTTTGGCTCAACCCAGTCTCTTCCTTCACAGCCTCCTTTCACTCTCTTGGTCTGATTGGCTTCAAAGGAGTCAGGGTCATCCCAGGGGTCCTGGTCGCTGGCTCTCAGTCTCTGGGAAAAGGGAGAAGCTAGGATGCTAAGGCTCCTGTCTTCTCTCCCAGACCAATCCAACTGGGGCCAAACGGGCTGCAACTCAATTCCCTGAATGCTCAGTGCACGGATTAACCAATCCACGAATCACTGAGGATTCCTGGTCAGAGCCGAGCTTTGCCGTGGCTGCCTCCTGCAGCTGTTTCTTTGCTACAGTGGATAGCAGTCTTCCTCCGTTCACATTTTCTGATTCCGGGAGCACTCCACCCGTGAGTGATTTAGATGTGAGTGAGTGGGCTGCCCCAGAGAGACAAGATGCCCTGGGCAGCGTGTGGGGATCTGAGCCCTGCCTCCGCCGCCTCTGGGACAATCGGTTCTACTCCTACTTTAAGGTATTTTTTCTGACAGTTGTTGATCATTGACCCCTGGAGAATCTTCTTCAGGTGAGCTGACTTGCAGTGCGTGACCCGGAGCCAGCCAGTTGGCTGCGCCCAGGCCCACACTCCCACTCCCTGTTCCCAGGCACCATCGGCTTGTCCTGGACCTTCCTGCTGTACGGGCTGACCGCTGTCCTTGGCCTGGGCTTCATCTATTTATTTGTCCCTGAAACAAAAGGCCAGTCATTGGCAGAGATAGACCAGCAATTCCAGAGGAGACGGTAAGGGGGACAGGGCGGGCCTTGGGGAAGGGTCCCATGAGCCCGAGCACTTCCCTGCAGGACCTGAGCTGTCATCCTTTCCCTTTGCAAGAGTGTGTTTTTCTTTTCTTCTTGCCTCTCTTACTGGATGCTGTGCATTTTGTCCTGACTTCCTACAGGAGCTGTTCTCCTTGAGTTGTTTGCAGTCTTCCTACAACAGAGTTTCATTTGCCTTCAGCCCAGCTGACAGGGATTGTTAAATCCTGTAACTGGGGAATGACAGGAGGTTAGAATGGAAGGGTAGTGTCTGGCTGGAGCCAGGGACTCGGGGGCACATGGCAGTGAGGGGAGACACAGGGAGACCAAGAGGAGTAGTTGGGTAAGCCAGAAGATGGAAATGGATATTAAGGCCGGAAATAGGAAGGAACAGGTAGGATTGGGGGAGGGGGCATGTACCAGTCATTGTCTCCTCCTAGAGGCTCCCAGGCCCTGCGCCCCCCCCCCCGACTCTGCTCACTCTCTGCTTGGCAGGTTCCCCCCGAGCTTCGGCCACAGGCGGAGCACGTCTGGCATCCAGTACAGCCGCATCAAGGTATCTGCAGCCTCGTGAGGAGCCCCTCTGCTTGGAAAATGCTGGGCCCGTGGTTTTAGCAGACGGAATCCAGCTTCCTCCTTGCCTGGGCTCCAGAGCACAAGTTCTAGGTGGTCCTTTGAGACTGACCCCTGCTTCAAAGAAGGTCTTTTGTGCTGGGGTGAAAGGGATGAGAGTCTGAGAACCCGAAAGTCTTCGTGTGCAGTTTCAGGCTCTGAGGGTTTCTGAGGAGCTGCCTTCTTGCCTCGGTTTCCCCACTGGCTCTGCACATCTCTGCAGTACTTACAACGAGAACTTCTTCTGGAGTTTCCACTGTGCCCTGGGCTTTCTCAGAGAATCTCTGGCAGGAAGCCTCTTCTGGTATCACCCCTCAATCCAGCCGAGGATACCATCGTCTCTGCTCTTTTGTTTCATCTGGTTGGGACTTTTCAGCGTGGGGCAAGCCCGCTCTTTTGACTCTTAGATATCAGTTTTGTTCACCCCTCTAATTCTCTTCTCCAGAACAATTACCATTCACCAGCAGCCCACACTGGTCGGCAAGAGGCTTGAGTTCTGGTTCTGATTCTGCTGGTGTCATTGCTGTATGACCACAGGCCTCAGTTTCCCCCGTTTGTACAGTCAGGGACATGGACCAAGAGGTTCTTAAGATCTCTTCTAACACCGATGAATTGGAATTCTGAATGCTGATAATACCACAGATAATCAGCATGGGCCCCGCTCTCAAGTCGCTAGCCATCGCTCTGGAGGATGTAAGTTTCATGAGGGGAAAGGTCAACAGGAGTCAGAATTAAGTGCCCTAAAACCCAAGAGCATGGAGCGAGCTGCCGGGCTGTCTCCAGGACGGTGCTGGCTGCCCTTCCATGCAGGAAGGAGGTGGCTCTGGAGGCCCACAGCCCTGGCTGTCTGTGTTGCCTCTACCTCTTGGCAGCTGTTGCCTTTGGGTGAGTAACAACTCCCTCAAGCCTCAGTTTCCACTTCTGCAGTATGGGGGTGACTGCCTCTGGGGTGTATTGGACTCCGTCTGGGATATCATTGGCTGGTCCCATTCAGCTCATTAGGGAGTCGGGGGTGTCTATTCACCTCAGTACCCACGCCCTCCCCTCTGGGACATTGTGAAGGGTTGCCCCCCAATGGGTGAGTCACATGGAGATCGAATAGGTAGCTCAGCCAGTGGCCACTGAATCAAGGGACTGGCCAGAGTTCCTGGATGCTGAGCATGAAGAGCTAGAGGAGGTCCAGGGTGCTGGCGTCAGGCGGGATTTTGTCACCGTGCTGCCCACCTGGGGATGCTGGCGCAGTCCCCACAGACTGGTCCCTCGCCGTTTCTTCTCTCCTTTCTACATACAGATGCTCGTGGACTTGTGATGGGGTTACAGCCCAATAAACCCATCGTGAAGCCAAAAATGCATTCAGTATACCTCACCTACTAGACAGCGTAGCTTAGCATGGCCTGCCTTAAACACGCTCAGAACACCTGCATTAACTAGCCTGCAGGTGGGCACAAGCATCTCACAGAACACGCTAGGGTATCTGTTGTGTACCCTCGTGATGGAGAGGCGGCCTGGGAGCTGAGTCTCGCTGCTGCTGTCCAGCATCACAGAGTATCGTACGCGGATCACTAGTCCAGGAAAATGAAAATACAGAATTCAAAGTACGGATGCATATGGCTTTCATGTCTTCAAAAGTCAAAAAGCCATAAGTTGAATCATTGTAAGCTAGGGTGACTGTCCTTCCCTTCTAGCCAGTGGGGTGCTGGAGCTGGCTCCTACTGGCTCTGAGAGCTAACTGTTCAATTTTCAGGATTTTTGAAAGCTTGAAACACAGTTAAACACCCAGCCATTCAAAGCCATTAAATTGCTTAAACTCCTAATTAAATAAATTGTATTAAAAACAAAGGAAATAAACACTGAAAACTCATCATCACTTTCTTATTTTACCACATTTTGCTACTATCTGTGCTCTTGAGGTTCCTTACGTCTATTATATCTTATGAGGGACACTGAGCATTTCCTCCTGGTGCCACCCTCAATGAAGACTGGCCGTGGGGAATGTGTTGGCACCACAGAGATGGGGAACATTACAGATCAGGGGTTGATTTACTGTTTTGTTGGTTTTCCAGTCTTAAGACCGTGATGGATAGAATGTGCAAATACAACACTATGTCCATTGTGTCTACGGCCCGTACATTGTGAGTGGCACAGAAAATTGAGGAAATACTGTTTTGTGACATGAGCTGTTTATTCAGCTCAGCAAGCAGGTTGCTCATGCCGCTGATGAAGGAGCTCTCCGGAATCTCTTCATTGCTTTACTTTCCTCCGACTCGTCAATTTAAACAGAAGTTACAACCAGCATCCGTGTGGGAATGCCACTTGTGAGGTCTTCTTGCTGAGTCGGTTGTTGTTGGTGATCATTTGTAGTCTAACTTCGTCCAGCCATGGCTCAGTTGCAGTAATAGTTTTGTGCATACGAGAGTTTGACAAAAAAATGAAAACCATTCCGTGAGAGTTCATTGGCAATATGGACTTGATAACAAAGAGTATTTTCACGTATTTGTAAATTTTGTGCAACAAACACATTTTTCATCCCAGCAGAATTCACGTGCGTGCGCGCGTACACACGCACACACACACACATGCACATGCCTCCCTTTTCCCCTGGAGAGCAGTTGTTAAATACTTACCAGCACACCACTGCTAAAATCTGTCCTTGGAGCCCCTCCAGATCAAATTCTCTCTCCAGAGACTCCCAGACCTCTTCCAGTCCTCTTTTCTTGTCAGCCGAGGAGAAATGCGTTGCTAGTCGTAGGGTGGAGCCTCCTCTCTTCTGGTCAAGGCATAAACTCATAGACCACGCGGGGAATGTCAGAGAGTAAGCCTGTTGTGTTAGGCAGTAGGGAGTAGTGAGGTCTGTGGAAGCGGGCAAACACAGGCCCTCTTTAAAGGGAGCGCTGACACCCAATTCCCACTGGTGGCTGCTATGCAAGAATGTGAGCCCGATGTGGCCCAACCGTCTGAATCTTCAAATAAATCTAGAAATTCAGACTTCCATGCAAAATTTCCTGATTTTTAAAATAGTATCAATTGATTCTTAACTGAAAAATAGCTTTTAAACCCAATAAAATGTACCAGTGGCTAAATGATGACCTTTATTTTATTAGTATTGTTATTGATTTCAGAGATCAGGGAGAGGGAGATAGAAACATCAATGATGAGAGGGAGTCATTGATCAGCTGCTTCCTGTGCACCCCACACTGGGGATCAAGCCCGAAACCCAGGCATGTGCCCTTGACCGGAATTGAACCTGGTACCTTTCAGTCCACAGGCCAATGCTCTATCCACTGAGCCAAACTGGCTAGGGCTAAATGATGACCTGTAGTACGTGCCTCAGTTCTTAATGCCTTTCCCTCTGAAATACTCCTTTCCTCGGGTGTTTTGAGGCTCCCAGCTTAATTTGCTTACAGGGTCGTGGCTTTTGGAAATCAGTATCAAGCAAACAGAGTAGCCAGGCAGCTTGATTAAATAGGTGGGAGGGGGTGTTATTGAACATGGAGAACAAAAGACATGCAGGGTACAAATGGTTCATACATATTACACTGGGCACAGTTAGCTGTGTGATTTGGGTAATGGCTCATCTGTATAATGGGGACGATACTACCTATTACTTAGAGAGGCTATGTGTCCATCACTAGTTCAGAGCTGGACGCATAGTAGGTGCTCACAATGGTTGAGTAACTGTTCCAGCATCCTCCACGGACATCTGGCCCCCATGAGGAGGATAAAATGAGGGCAAGGACCAGGTGGCAGTTCCAAAGGGGGTGAGATCAAAATTATTTTCAATTTGGGGTACCTACTAGATACTTGAAGATCTTCAGCACCCATCAGGAAGGAGACGTGGCTTGTTCATTGATCCGCAGGGTGGATGTGGGATGTTCTTCTTCCACTTACACCTTCCTGTGTTTGGCCAAATTGCACGACACGGACTATTTACTGAACACTTTTGCCTTTCAGCCTGTTGCCCAGGTAGGTGATCTGCCCTTGTGTTAACCACAGGTTTTCTTTATGTCTTGGTTCTGATGTGATTGAGGATCGTGGGGTTTCCCGGCACAAAGGTGATCTAAAAGGAGCTGCAGGAGAGAGAGGAGGGGGTGTGGAGGGCTACGTAGCGAGGAGGGGACCTGGCCCAGATGGAGGGGCCAGAAAGTGCACATGTGCAGTCAGCATGCCAGGTTTGAGTTCTGCCACGGCTACCTGCTAGTTTTGCCTCTATGTGCCTCAGTTTCATCATCTATAAAATGGGGCACTTGCCAACCCTACCTCAAAGGTTTGAGGACAATTAATGGAGATATCAGATGGAGAAACTATTTTCTAAGCTGTAAAGGGCAGTGTACCCCCAGAGGGTGGGTATCTCCCAGAAGTTCCCCCGAGAACTAGGCAGGCCCCCCCTCCACCCAAGGGCTGCCCCTACTCTGACCCAGGGCCAGACTCAGTTTCCATATTTGTTCATTTTGCTTCCAGCGCAAATATTTTTTCATTTGTGGCATAGGAGGAGGATGGAATTTTGACATGAGGCAAAAAAAATGTTCAGAGCCACACTCTCAAAGTGTTTCCAGACCCCCACATGCTGGGTCCCGTCCAGGGTAGAAAAGAATTCTCATGGATGGGTTGGTACATGGGTTTGGAGTTTGAAGTGGAAAAGCTGACATTCTGCTTTTAATTGATCCTCACAAGATGCGAAAAGTTCCCAAGTAGATTGTTCTGTTGAAAGCTTCATATTCGAAATGAAATTAAGTAACTAAATCAAATTTAGTTCTTTAAAGTTGTTTTATGTAATGGGATGAATGGCAGCACACGGAATATCAGACACATTTCAGGATTATTATCTCATCTACTGAGCTCTACCTTGTATTAAAATTGTCTTGAAGCATTTGTTGACTCATATTTAGGTCTTCCTCAGTTATCTGCCTAATAGAGTCTCTCACTGTTCGTTTGCATTCTTTATTTTCTGTGACAACAGTTGAGAATTTTTAACGTTTGTTATTGCTCATAAAGTCAACAATTTTCTCGGTGTGTGTGTGTATGTGTGTGTGTGTGTGTGTTTCCACTGCATTTGGCACTTTAGAGTTAGTAAATTCTTCCAGATTTGGAGTCTGATGCCATTCCAACTCTCCTGATTTGACAAGCTGGGTGGCTGGTTCCAGAGGTGTGACCCCCAAAAGCTCTTTCTGTAGCATGTCATTGTTGCAGTAATAAATTTACATTTACTTTAAAGCTGGTTGATACAATTTCAATATGTAAAGCAGTCATGAGATTTTCCTAAACCTTCAAGTTACCTGTAGAAGGCGAGTAACATGCCTTGTGTGTTTCATTTACGGGACGGATAGAAACCTCACTGATTACAGAACCACTGGTGACACACGGGTGGGCGGCTGGCCTTTGACTTTACAAAAGCCAAAGCGAAGCCTAGCCTCACATGGCCACGCTTGTCTCACTGCCACAGCCAAACACCAATCTTGGATGTACATGACTTTTCTACTCTGAATGGCTATTCAACAAGCTATTAACTATGTTTATCTGTAAGTAGTGGAATAAAAAGGAATTTCAGTTTGGTTGCTTATGTTTTTCTGGATTGTCAAAAATTTCAATGGTAAATATAAAATTTGTAATAAAAATTTAAAAGAACTTCAATAAAAATTACTGCAAGCCATAAAGATCAGAGTGAGGCTGTGGTGTAGTCGGTTATTATTCAGTAACTATGTGCTCCCTCCCCACTCGCCACAGAGTGTACTTTGCGGCCTCATGATGTCGTTCTTGTCTATGAATATAAATCAAGCTGCTTAGAAATAAAGATAGATATTTGGACAGGTAGCGATTTTCACGTCCCTGAGATCTTACTGTATGTAAAACATGGAGGCCTTTACCCTTTTATATTATCAAGTATTTCACAGGAAGCTTACTTCCTGTACATGTTGCCCTTGCCAATGCGAAGCATGGTAGCAGAGATTTCTCCCAGGGTCTGGATTTCTTCACTTTTGAGTGTGTAGAAAATGGAATTATGTGCTTACCAAGTCAACATTCGTTTTCCTGGCAAAGACTGAATCTGCCAGTGGAAACAGAGTTTTCATTCTCTTTCTTCCTCCCTCTCCTTCTGTGCTTTTCTGGTTTCTCTGTGTCTAAACCCTCCTCTCCCCACTCCCCTCACCCCCGCATATGGAAACTGTGAAGTTGCTAAGTTCCTCCACATCTGGGGTCCGATGCCATCCTTCGCCACTGGATTTGATGGGCGGGCCGGTGGTTACTGAGATGGCTTTCTCTGAGGCCATCTCTCAGTCAGATGTCAAGTCATGAGATGGGAGGTGGCAGCCACACTGCATCTGGGCGCCAGGGTTGGTCGCCTTCTCCCTGGAGTGCGTCTGCACCCTACTGGGCCCAAAATAAGGTCCATCATATCCCTGCAACCAGATCAGGAGTTCTTGGCAGGAGCTATAAGATTTTGGCTCCAAATAAACTCTTCCTTGCTCTTTTCCCACCATCTTCACATGCCACAGTGACTTCCTACTCCATCGCGGGTTACTTTTTGAAGACAATTACAATGCGGCCGACCCTGGTGTTAGCACCTGAGATTTCCATCCTTTCGGCTCACCCTTCCTGTCACCTGACCAGAAGCCTCAGGTGGGAAGCCAAGAACTACCCCCCTCCCCGCACCATCGCTGTTATCTTTGAGCTTGCTTGTGGGGCTGGACCTTCCAGGACATCCAAAGAGTGGAAGTCAGAGGTGCAGTCAGTCCTCTGCTCTCTTTCCCTCCAACCGCCCATCAGACACATGGTGGGCTGTTCCCACAGCTTGTCTGCTCACTCTTAGAGGAAGATAAAAGACAATACAATGAGGAGGACAATGAAATGTTATACTTGTTAGACTCAAAGTCAGCGGCTGATGGTCACTTCCAAAGGTAAAACAGTCTAAGTTCAGTAATGAAAATGTTAAGTCGTGTCAAAAATTCAAACGTCATTCATGTCCCACCTTTCTCCTCCCCCACCACCTGACTCTCAGCAGGTAAGAGGCACAAAGGCCATATACACTGGTGCCGTCAGGATGTGGCATCGTGCTTTCTAGCTTAGTGGGTGTTTGCACCTCTTTCTTCTCCTAGGGTGTGTGTGTGTGTGTGTGTGTGTGTGTGTGTGTGTGTGGCGGGGGGTGGGGGTAGGGGTGGGGGTAGGGGTGGGGGGGGCGGGGCTGTTCTTGGCAAGCCCCTCCCTGGGAAACCTCTGAATGAACTTCCTCAGACTCAGGTGATGTGTCTCCTCCGGCGGCCACTTGCAATTTTGCCCACAGACCCTTGGCATCTCCCCACGATCCCTCACATTTCCAGGTCGTCCTCCCACTGGGAATTCCAGGCCATCCCAGGCCAGCTGCTTCTGTGGGGTTCAGATCTAGTCCCTGGGAAATTTGCACCTTTGACTGACTCTGGAGCCACTATCTGATGCCCCTGGGAATAACCCATCATTGTGCAAAGGCTGAGCAGCCACAACCTCGAACTTCTCTCCCTGTAGGATATTCTCCTCGGGGACTCATCCCTTCTCCTGGGCTGGACAGCGACCCAAGCTAAGCCAATCAGAGCCAAGGATGCTGCATCCTGGGAAACATTTTTAAATATCATAGGAGAGAGTCTTTTTTATTTTTTGTAACTGGTTGCTGAGGGACTAGGATGTGTGCCTAGAGCTATGCCTGCCCTTATGCTACCAGCAAGGAGAGCCTGGTTGAGGATGAGGCCAAGACAAGGCAGTGTGAGGACAGGGGGGGTGGGGTGGGGGAGGGGGAGAGATGGGGTGGGGGGGAATAGATTCCTGACATTCCATGAGCACCTCCTGTCAAAGGCAGACTCACCTGTGAACATCTTCGATATGTGAGTCAATACATTTATTTTTCTTTTAAGCCAGTTCACGCTATTTTTCCTTTCACTAGCAATCCAGGGACCTGGCTGATACAGATAGAGGAGGAGTCTTAGGCCAGGAGGAAAAATGAGGAAGCATTTAACGTGAGGCACGCCTGGTCTTAAACGTCCCCTTAGCATAGCTCCCATCCGGAGTTTCATCCACTCCTCCAGTCAACAAACATTTCTGAAGCACCTTGCTCTCTCCGGCAGCCTCGAAGGAACTGTGATTACCCAGGTTTCACAGGTAAGAAAACCAGGCTCAGCGAGGACACGGCACCTGCCCACTGTCACACACACTGGATGGCAGAGCTGGGTCTCACCCCCGGGGCGCCTGTCCCCAAAACCCCGGTGCTCCCCTCCCGCTGCAGCACCTGCTTGGAGAGGAGGTGCCCTTACAGCCAATGCCTGGCGGCTGGTTGGATCGCATTCCTGGAATGAGCTCCTGGAACAGCAGGGCACAGACCGCCATTCCCAGGGGGTGACGGACTGTCAGGGAGGGGTGGGCGGCAGCCTCTCTACCTCCTAGAGAACCTTCCAGTCACGTCCGTGTGGCCCCAGGAGCCTGCAGTCTCTCGTGAGACGTAGACCTGCATGCAGTAGGGGCTCCGCCATAGTTTATTGAGGAAAAGACAGTGGGGAAATGTTTGCCGCTGCAGAGCAGGGCCTGGGCTGCGATTTGAAGCGCCACTTCTCGCCCCCTGGAAAGGACTGCGCACGCAGGCACCTCCTGCGCCCGAGAGTTCAGCCCGCAGACCCATGCCAGGACCTCAACGCAAGGTTGGGCGGGTGGGCACTGCCCAGCACTGGGAGGCACCTTTCGCATCGTGGGGGATGCGGTCAGAGGTAGGTAACTTTTCAATGTCTACCTTTGTGTGCTGTGTGACTTTTTTTCTCATTACCACAGTCAAGTATAACTTCTTCCAAAGAAAGCCTTTCACTGTTTACATTTCTCGATACCTTGCGTGGCACCCCAGCGCTCAAAGAGCGCGAACAGCCAGGGTTACCATCACCGTTGCTGTCTGTAAAGGGCTGTTTTGAAACTCCACGATGTCATTACACCACAGAGACACACGAGGGCGCACCGAGCACCTATAAAGACGTGCTTTCCGAGGGGCAGCCCTGGGAAAACAGGGCTGTAGGTTTGAGGATACAGGGGTAGAGGGGGGATATAGGGGGTCCTCTGTGAGTGACAAGGGCAAATCTTGGCTGCATCTTGGTCAGTCGGCCAACCTTGTCGATGAAATACTCGTTCCCTGAGCGTTCGCCTAATGGGAAATGGGTGGATGCATCCTGACTCCTGAATGTAGTCAGAATGGAAAACAATATCCTCACGTAAAGATTGACAATGAAATAAAATAAAAGTTGCCCCCAGAATGAGGCCACTTCTCATCACCTCCATCACTGGAACCCTGGTGTGGGCTGGCATCCCTTCCCCCTGCACTGTGTCTGTGAACTCCTCGCTGGTCCCCTCCTCCACCCTCATCCCTGCCCGGCTGCTTCACACCCAGCCAGAGGGATCCCGGTAAAACCAAGATATACCACAACCCTCCTCTGCTCAGGACCCCACTGCCCCCTCCTCACTCAGAGTAAGAGCTGACATTTTACAGCGGCATCAAGGCTCCTGGAGAGCTGGCTTCTCGGTACCTTCCGACCTTCGCTCACTCGTACTCCATACACTCTGCTCCAACCCCTTTGGCCTCCTTGCAGTTCCTCAAACACCCCCCCCCCAACAGTCTCCCCCACATATTCATGAGGCTCCCTCCCTCAGCGCCTAACAGTCTCTGCAAAATGCCACCTCCTCAGCGAGGCTCACCGTGATTGCTCACACAGTAATCCAACTGCTTCTGTCCCCCTTACCCTGCCTCCTGCCGCCCAGACCCCACCTGACGGAGCAGATATTTGTTTCTCTATTTGTTTATTTTCTGTTTCTGTTAGAAAGGAATCTCCATGACAGCAGGGTCCATGTCCGCTTTTAAATTCACAGGCGGTAAAATGCACTTTCTGTGCTGCAGTTCTGCAAATCTGGTGAGCACGGAGTGTGTGACCAGCACCACGATCAAGGTACACCTGCACCTCCTCCAACAGTGTCCTCGCGCTGCCCCTTGCCAGCCCGTCCTCCCCCTGCCCTGCCCGTTGGCAACCGCGGATCTGCTCCGTGCCCGCGAAGCTGTGCCTTTCGCAGAACATCACAGAAGCGAATTATACGGCAGCGAGCCTTCCAGGGCCGGCTTCTTTCATTCAGCAGAACGCTTTTGCGACCCATCCGTGTTGCAGTCTCCGTCCTCCGTTCATGTCCTCCTGCTGCCGAGTTTCCGTCCAGCGGGTGTGTGCCCCGCGGTTTGTTGATCCCTCCCAGGGAGGGACAGTCGGGCGGTGCCCAGTGGGGGTTGACTATCAATGAGCTGCTCGAGACTTTCATGTTCTGCTTTTTGCATGAACAGAGGTTTTCCTTTCTCGAGGTTAAATGCCCGGGAGTGAGATTGCTGGTCGTATGGTAAGTATGTGTTTAACTTTATGTGGAAACTTCCAGATTGTTTTCCAGAGTGGCTGCACCATTTTCCATTCCCGCCGGCAGTGTGGGAGACGAAAGCTGCTGGGCACCCCCACGCCTGTCTTCTCCTCACTGTTGTATCTCTACCACCCGGCGTCGAACCTGGCACATAGTAGGTGCTCAACAAACGGTGAGGTGTGGTGAAATGGGTGACTTGGGACTATCACACCAGGAGGCTTTACAAACGCAATGGAGTAAAGTTTGCGAAGCTCTTGGCCTGGCGCCTGGTCCTTAATATGAACTCGAACGAGGCCCAAGGGTCTTCGTCATCATCAGGGGCTAGCCCCCCCTCCCCAGGGCCTGGGTCCCCACAGCACCACCTCCTTGCTTCTGATCCTGGCTCCCAGCTCCCGGATGTGGGGGTAGAAAGATCTTCGTTCCCCAGAAACGGAGGAGGTGAGGATCCCCTACTCCTGGGAGGACACCCCCCCCCTCCCGCAAGCTTGCGAGCACTTTCTGAGCCAATCTCATGGCTCTCCCTGCCCCAGCGTAGGAGGAACTCTGGGAGACTTGGATCCCACTGTGTTTTCCTTGCCTCCCCACTCAAGAACGAGAGGTCCACAGGCCAGAGAACGGAGCACATGTTTGTTTTCCTCGCTGGCCCTGTCCCCTCGAGGGGGACGCCAGTGCCCCCTCACCGCTGGGTTTCGCCAAGCTCTTTGGCCTCCCTTGTCCTCCCCGACCGGGGACCTGTTTGCCAGAATCTTTTCACCACCTCTTCCTTTTCACAATAACTCTGACCCTTTGTGCTATTATTTTTCTAGGTTAATTGAATACGTTCTCCTCACCGCGGAGGCCCGCAGACAGCGCCAAGCACAACAGGCCCAGCGTGAAGGGGGCCTGGGAGGCCCATCCCACCCCTGCAGCCTGGGGCCTGCTCAGGCAGGGGCGGGGGACGTTTATGGGGGAACAGGAATGTGAGTGAACCTTGCAGGCCAGGCTGGCAGCAGCCTGCTGGGGTGAAGGTGGGCCGGGGAGGAGCGAGTCCGAGGCTTATCTCTCTACCCCCTTTTCCTCATCAGAGCAGATGATCCCTAAATTCTTCAGTAGTTCACGTTGATATCTTCTGAGCACCTTCTAACAGCATAAAACGTGAGGGACGTAAAAGTAAAAGCCGAGAGAGCTGGGTTCTTGACCCGGGGCGGCTGTGCCAGGGGACACGGGGCAGTGAGTGTCTGGAGACCTTTGGGTCGCTGTGACTAGGAGGTGAGGAGCTGCTGGCATGTGGTGTTGCTAAGCTCCCTGCAGGACACAGGAAGCGTCCACAATGAAAAGTGACCTGGCAGGATGCCGAGGCTCAGAGACCCCATTTATCACGGTCCTGCTGGACAGCCAGAGCAGTTGAGTAACGCGTCCTGGGGAACACAGCCAGGAAGCCCGGGTCTGATGTCCTCCTGTGCCTCCCACTATTAGAGTTCATGGGGGGAAGGGGAGAGGGGACCTGGGAAGGGGCTCATTCAGGGCTGGGAAGGGGTGGGGGGAGGGAGGGAGTCCTAGGGGTCTGCTACAGAGAATGAGAGCACAGGGGACTTTGGAAAGATTCCCAGGGGGATGGAAGAGTCTGTCACGATCCCTCTTCTCGTCCACTCCTAATACAGGAAAAATCCGCTTCCAAACTTGCCCTGTCACCCCGACATGTTCCGCTTCAGGCAGGTTCTGAGAACTTCTCTGCAGTACCCAATGACAAGCCGCAGAGGGCGCAAGAGTTCCTTTGCTCCTTTCCATCATAGCCTTTTCATTATAAAGGAAATAGATGTGCCTTAAAGAAAACATGGAAAATGTCTTTAAAAAGCAGAACAAAGGAATATAAGTTGCCCATAGTCCCACCTCCAGGAGAAGCTAAAAATGTAAATAGTGAGTCTTTCCTGTCTTTCCCCAGGCAAAGTGGTTTATCTATTTTGTCTTGTTTTGATACCTTCTAGTGCAGGTGTAATTGTCCCAAAGACATGATTTTGTGGCCTGGATTTTCCACATAAGGTTATGTCAGAAGGCTTTTCCACTGCCCGACAAGCTCTTCATGCCGCCCTTAGTCACTTAGTGCCTGATGGCTGTGTGTGTGAAGCTCCTACTGTGTGCCAGGCTGGGTTGTGCTCAGTGGGGGGACTGTAACAAGCAAGAAGACCCAGGTCCTTTCAGGTGCGGGGCA
Source organism: Murina feae (assembly GCA_004026665.1). Lineage (NCBI taxonomy): Eukaryota > Metazoa > Chordata > Mammalia > Chiroptera > Vespertilionidae > Murina > Murina feae. The sequence goes on along the minus strand of PVJC01006901.1, from coordinate 1,061 downwards.
GTGCTGGGGTGGGGGAAAGAGAGTGTCTGGGTGGTGGTTCCTGCCTCTCAGGGAAGGGGGCAAACAGGGACCTGGATGGTGACAGGGGTCAGCCTGCAGAGGGAGCTGGAGACTAGTGCTTCCGTCAGGAACACGCCTGGCACATTCGAGGGAGGGGCTGGGAGTGAGGGGAAGGGAGGTGGGCAGCAGCCAGACCAGGTGCGTCTTATGGTGGTTGCAGAGGGGACGTTGGTCTTCATTCTAGGGGCAGTGGGATGTCTCAGATGGACAGGAGTGGCCGGCTCTTCATGCTTCTTCTCGGGGCTGGGGTGCTCCTGGAGGAGACTGGTGGGAAGCTGATGCAGTTGCCCAGCAAGAGGGGACCATGGCTCGGGCCAGGTCAGAGAGGAGGGGGAGAGATGTGATCAAATTCAAGGTTTGTTGTGGAGAAAGGCCCCTGGGCTTGTCCTGAGATGAGAGTGGCGAGTGAGGGACAGTGAAGGGGGCCTCCTGGGTTTCTTGTTAGTACCTCTGGGCAGATGGCAGTGCCACACGTGACGACTGGACAGGAGGGAGGGTGACGCACACGCTGCTGCCCCGCCCAGCCCTCCCCAGGGCCGAGTTCACCCGCCTGGGCCCAAGGAGTACGGTGTGCCTTTCTGCTTCCTCAGTGAAACAAAGACCAATGGCACAACAGGAGGAGGACTAAGACTCAATTCCGGTCTGAAATATAGGGTTCTCTTGCGTTTCATTTTTCAAAATCATTATTTGTTTTCTCTTTCGAATTGCAAAAATAATTATGAGGCATTGAAGCACCATTTATAAAACATGGGGGTCTGCAAAAAGTGGGGGCTAACGGGCCCTCAGATCCCACCACCTAGAAGCCCTTAGTAGGCCTTTCGGAGCTTCCTTTACCCTAATATCTTTATCAATATCTCTACCTGTGCCTCATTCATTCATTCAACAGATTTTGGGGAGCGGCTACTATGTGCCAGTCACTTTTCTAGATGCCGACGGTGTACAGGGACTAAACAGACAGAAACCCTGCCTTCATGGAGCTGGCACTCTAGTGAGCAACAAAT